>LPNX010056750.1:210524-253533 GCA_001517045.1 Pseudotsuga menziesii | reverse complement strand
CCTCCAAAATTAATAAATATTATTTTATTATTTTAACTATTATTTTAGTAGTTCATTTTAGGAGGCCCATTTTGAGTTGAAATTTCCTCTAATGATCATTGTCTTCTTCTTCCATATAAAATTCTTCATTACCATCATCTAGGTTATACTTTACTAGCCTTCCCATTGGATCGTGTCTCACAACAAATGACCAACCCACTTTACCTGGAACCTCCGAGTAAAATACATGTTCCAATTGGCTTGGAATAACATAGGGCTCCGTTCCTAGCTCAAACAACCTTGTATTTACCATGGTAAATCCATTATCATTTTCAATAATAGATCTATCGGGATCATGTTGATTCAATTGTAACCTATACCATTTGAAAATGAATAGAACTACCTTGAAGGATTTAAATTCACTCTGTAGAATATCTTCCAAATACCCATAGTATCAGTTTTCTGAGAGTTCTGGATTCCTATCACTTCTAGATGAAACATTGGTCACCTCAAAGACTGCAAATATCCAACAATCTAATGTTTCTTTATTTCATCCAAATTTTTGATGTGATATCTACAACCATTTAAGACCATATCCTTATGGTGTTTTACCTGCATCAAGCAATACATGAAAATATTACACAAATATTCAATAGCTATGCAACAATACATGGAAAAGAACAACATGTATGTCAAAATGTAATTTGAAAAATAAAATATTTAGAGTGATTTATTAATATGCTTTCCATTTTATCTTTTAAACCATATGCTAAATTGATCTCCCTTTCTGTAATATTTCTATCTCCATTGCGATGTGCTTCCTTAAACAATGAAGCCACACCTTCCCATGATATTCCATGACTCGATTGTTTGCATCGTTCAATCCATACCTTCATCTAGTCAAGATTTTTTGTGATGTATAAATGAATTGCATCCCATTCTCAACCAACTGCTTAATGACAATAATCATTAAAATGAAAGACATGTGTAAATTTCCTGAACAAAGTATATGCTCTTAATTGATGTAATAACTAGAAAATACAATTAGAATATGAATGATATAATAAACATCCACTAGATAATAATTACCTTTCACCTTCGTTGATCTACCTTTCCCCTTCAATTTCTCCCCTTCAAATTTGTTATTAGAATCTGGATAACAGATGTGACGTAAATTGAGCTTTAGAGCTAAAATAGGGAGATATTCACTAACATACAACATGTTTTGGTATACCATATATCCTTCCATCATTTAACCCTTAGCATGTGCTCTTTGTCTCACCAAACCCTTCATAAATTTCAAGTGCCTCTCAACCATCCACATGGACCTTGAGTGCACAGGTCCACACAACTCAATATCCTCAACTTGGTGTATGAGGTAGTGTTCCTGTGCATTGAAAAATGCCAAAGGTAGATGCTTCTGCATTTCACACATGAGACAAGGAATTTATCTCTTCCAATACTTTATCCCTTGTTTATGTATTTCTTTAGATGTCAATCATCTACAAGTGATGCAAACCAATAATGATATTTAACAAAAAAAACATTAAATTACATATCATGAAATAGTGCACAAAAATAAAATATAAATTATATGGAGAATTAATTAAACACTAAGCACATGCAACTAATCGCTAGTTACCTCATATATTTACCAAGATTATATATAACTTGTTTGACATTGTTGTCAAAGTTTTCCAGGAGAGAGAGAGAGGTAGAACATACTTTATCAATATACAAACCTTGCCATTTATTAAACAAAGAGTATACAAACAAGAAAAAAATTATGCAATAAAATGAAAAAAACCAAAATTATATGGACATAACAATAATAATTACCTTAATGAAGACTTTCCAATCATGCGTTTTGACCCCCGCAAAATCCCCTTTTTTTGTTATGATATTCTTCAAGTTCGCACAAAATCCAGTGGGAAATTTAATTTTCTGCATTACTTCTTTGACAACATTGCTTTTCAGCTCTGTAAACATCCATGGAATTGAGTTTATATTAACTTGGTATCCGTTTCTATGAAATTGGATGACGTATTTCATCACATGGTTTCCTTCTTGAATGTATTTGCAAGCTTTCAAAATTTTATATTTCTCCCTCCTTAGCTCCAGTAGTTTCCATAATGTTTCAGTCACATTCTTTCCAATATGCATTGTATCAAACAAATGAGCAATTTGTAGATGCTCATAGTAGGGAAACCTACTGAATTGCATAGGATAACTTTTCATTCATCATGGAAGCCCATTAATTCCTTCATGATCACGATGGACATCATGAATATTAGTTTATAAGTAAATTACATCATAAATAAAATATGGCCACTACAGTAAACAACTCACAATAAAAATTAAAATACATAACAATTCATATACGATGATCCATACGAACCATGATGACGGTTTCTATTGTATTGCATCTTCCAAAGGTGAGGTGTCATTCTCCATAGTTTTAATGTAGTCTCCTACTTCCCATTGAAAATATTCTTTTTAGTTGTTCTATACATGTGATTCTTAGAGAGGACATTCCTATACTCATCAAACACCTTGTTTCTTAAGATTTTTGAGCGACGAGATTTTATCTTACGACCACAAACTGGACATGAAAATTTACCCTTTGTCTGAAGACCTACAATATATAGATATGGAATTTATATGTAAATTATAATTATATATTAACTATATTAACTACTCCATATAATTAAATGCAATTAAAGTGGAACTTAAAAATACAAACTACAAAATTGGGTTAACTGAGGGGCATCATGTATTTTCCATACAACCATTGCATGGAATTGAAATTGTCTTTTCCGTATTGGTATAGATATGTCATACATAGTGATGCCATTCCATAACTTCAGTAGCTCATATATAATAGGTTCGATATATACATTCATATATTTGACTTGGAACTTACCTGATTGATTTGAAGTACATATAAAATATATATTTATGAGAACCATTAAGATATATAAACCATGCACAAGAGTAAAATAAAAAATATACAAATGAAATTAGGAAACATAATACGACAAATGAGATGCCACAACTACATTAGAAATAAAACAGTTGTAGACACAAAATACCTGGAATAATGATCGACAACATTATGTGCTCCCTCTTTATTGACAAACATGGAGGAATGTTATTGTTGATAACAAAAATAGGCCACACTGTGTAAATGGATTTCATCTGTGAAAATGGATTAACACCATCTCCTTCCAAAAAAACGCTAAGATTATGTGGTTCTTCTTTAAAGTGAGGCCACTTTTCCTCCATATCTTTAAAAGCATAACCATCTGGAAGCATTCGAATAACATCATCTTGACTTATGTTCTTGGCATGGTAATCCATAAATTGCGCTATCTTTTGCACTTGAAGAGCCATTGCAAACATGGAATGATGGGAATATAACAAATAACCTTGTGAGACACCTTTTTTGTTACTTGATCTATTCGATATCTACTTATATGACATTCCGAACATTATGTTGCAAATTCATGCTGATTATAATATATAACATGGTCATCGGGGCATGCATGAATTGCTTCATAATGCATTTCAATCTCTTTCATGATGGGATATAAATCTCGATATGTGCGAGGTAAAATATTTGACGGTGGTAAAAAAAAATCAGCTATCAAGCTACATAAAAAAAACTATAGTTAATGTAATAAATAAATAATATTAACAAAACACACTTCATCTTTATGATGATCAATAATGAATTAACAATACAATTATCATAGGAATACAAATAAACTTTATCACGATCGTATATATGTGATGGATTATTTTACATACCTTATCATCTGTGTGATTGATATGTTTGAAAGAACATTCATAACCTTCAAGTTCATTATCAACAATACTGCAGAGAGAATATTTTTTTGGGAGCCTTCATAAAGGGGTTCATATTACTTATCGAGAAGAGGTATATCATTTTCATTCTCAAAGTCATCACTATTTTCATTATCATTGGCATCATCCATTCTAACATTAAATGAATCATGGATCAAGGTATTTGTACCATCCTCTTCAACTATGTTATGATCATCTTGTTCAATATGATCATTCACTTGTTCTCATTTAAACATAGACTCTCCGTGATCTTGATCCAGAACTTGTTCTGAAAGCACTTCCTCTGGACGATATGTTGTAGGGTGTCTTTCCTTTATAAATACATGGTAACATCAATATATATACATTAATATAGGAAATATTAAAATAATAGATACATTTACCAAAGAAAAGAATATAAAAAACTTTATAATGATAAACCTACAAATGGGCAATATTCATTCCCCCCCTTAGCGTGTCCATGTTCCCTGCAATGTTTTGTGGCTGTTGAGATCAATTTTATTCTCCTCTTAAATCCCCTGCATTGAGTACATGGACAATAACATTTTCCATCACCCCTTCGTTTCTCTATATTCTATAGTCTAGAAAGCAATTGTTGATTGTTTTCTTTTTTATCAGGAATATTTCTATTTGAAATTTTGTCACAAACTTCATGAATGAATATTATCGACAATATTAAAAAATCAAGTTCCATGCATCACAAGTTTCTCAAACGAAGGTTTGTCGAAGAATAAAAAAATTCCTCCAAACTGTATGTCGAAGAAAAAAAATTCCCGCAACCACCTGTTGAAGAATAAAACAATTCTGGAAATCGTCCCTGGAGGAATAAATCATTTCCGCAACCCATTCGTCGCTTCTATAGAAAACGTGTCGGAATTTTTAAAAATGTTTAAATCTATAATTGCATAGTCATCGAATATCTGATGATGTGAACATAGTTAGCATTGGAAATATGGGTCAAACTATTTGAAATATGTATTTATATTATTTTTAAAAAAATTCCCAACCACGTCGAAAATCTGACACCCTATTATCAGATATCTGACAACATAATCGTCACATTTTCGACACCCTCTTGTTGGATATCCGATGACATAACCACCGATATGGCCATTGCAAATTTGACATGACACCATCGCATAATCGATGACAATGTCACCGTAAAAAAACCTACGCTAATGACATCAAAAATTTGACGAAGCTAAAATAATTTGGAAGGTACAGTACTTTTCATCATTGCAATCCGACACATCCATACGTTACGTCGGATGTCGTTGGATTCTGTCGTATGATTTCAGGTTCAAATCCTGTTGTGTCATGTGTATTGGGGTCTTAGGCCAAATATACCATTTAAAACATCAAAGTAACATCATAAGAAATGGGGTTTATTCCCATAAGTGTTAGGTTAAAATTTGGGATATTACAAATCATTACCTTATACCAAAACCTAATGTTAGTGAAAACCTCAAGCATGGAATTATATATTATAAAACCTTACAATTAGAGATCACATAGCTTTAACATTTTTGCATGAGGACCAAGGCTAGACCTTGGATCCCTCTTCATGTTTGAACATTGGTCTTAGGACCATGGTTCTACCTTGATCTCCATAATTACATCAAAGGGATTAAGACCATACATATAGTCCCCCTATTTTGTCATGTGCACTTAGAGTGCCTTTATAACAAGATCCAAACTTAGCTTTAGGGTTGAGCATGATTAAATAACAAGAACAAGATATTTTAATACAAAAAATCATCTGCATGTTGAATAAAACCTATCGATATTATTCCCTTAGCAAACATACACCTTACATAAAATGTCTTGTGGCAGTAAAGTATATATTAGTGACATAACAAAAACTATAATAGATGTATTTAGTAGTATGCAGGAACGTTAATGGTGTGTGTGTATGTAAAATCAAAACATTTATATATATATATATATGGATTTTTGAGGTGTGTGACAAAGTTTCCCAAAAAATATTAATTACATATATTAAAAAAAATTGAAATAACATTATGCATATCCTATTTTTTACTGTAATAAGTAATAATATTATTAAAATTCTATATTATATTTATAAAACTATTTTACTAATTATTTTTACTCTACAGAGTTGAACAACAAAAACAAAGTTAAAAATTTATCTTTTAGGTATATAGGGTAATTTGGTAATTTTTTCACATTGTCTTGCCTTGTTTTATTTTTTTATTTTTTCTATTTTTAAATATATATTTATATAACCCTATCGCCATTGAATCCAATGATTATGGCTAAACTTGAATGAAACGTCTCACTAGCAAAGCTGCATATTCAACAAGAGGAGGAGAATGGATTTGTTGGATTGATTTATATTACGTGTGCTACCGACCGTTAATACTTTTCAATTCCATTTATAGAGCTTTTAACCGGGTCTTAAATGCTTATGTATTCGTGGAGTGGGATACCCAGGGTTGGTTATCAGTGCCCAATAAAAAGCCAACTGCATTTTTCATTCTGTCATTCATTCAAGATATAATTCCTTGCATGTATGCTTATCTCTTTGTGGTGTGGGCTACCCATGGTTGGTTATCAGTTCCCAATAAACAACCAACTGCATTATGCATTCGGTCATTCAGTCAAGATATAATGGCTTGCGTGTATGAGATTTTATCTTATCTGCAGTTAGAATGTTAGGTTTTAGCTATTAAGAGATAGTGAATTATGTCATATCACAACCCATACATTCCCAGCCCTATTTGTATATAATATCCTTTAATAATAAAATATATGGAATAATTAATTATACAGGAGGGAGCACCCCATTGAAGCATGATGCTTATTAGTTGTTTTGTTCTTGTTTTTACACTCGGATATTGTTAATGACTTCAAAGTTGTTATTGGTAATCTTTCAATAAATGTATGGTTAATCCCAATTGTAATGTCCTTAAATCGTAAATAAATAAATAAATTGTAGGCAAGTTAACTACTACATTTTAAGGACGTGGTTTTAACTTCTGTGGAATGCATATGTCGTTTGTTTACTAAATCCAGTGGCATAAGCTGCTTTTCCCTTTTATAAGTTTTCGTGTATAATAATGATATGTTTATGTGATGTGGTTATATTACTTGGATTTGTTTATATGGTTACTCTTCCTGTCTCTACTAGTATCGGAAAATTGTTGATGTTGATTCAGTTAAACTTTACTTTATATTTATATGTCTTATTTTTCATTACGGTTTTATTTATTAAAAATTATGACTCGTCTTTGAATGTCAAGAGGTGCAATTGAGGGGTTTATCCATTCAGGGTCCACTAAAAAAGGTAAGGTTTCCTACTGCTTAGAGGGGATTACTTAGTTCATTGTGAAATAATGCAGGCTCCTACTCCTTTGTAGGCTATTCCAATGTTGAACTCTGTCTACGACCATGGAAAGTAAAATAATTCTATTGCACCCCATCTACACTACACTATCCTATCTAAGCTGGTGAAAGGAGGACTAAGTTCTTAAGCATAAATGTGCCTAAGTCCTAGGTTTATGCAACATCAAAAGTGTATGGTTATATCTTTATGGTCATCATTATTATTATGTTTAAGGTTATAAAACCTTATCCATATTGATTGTTTATGTTAATTAATGTGTAAACCTTATTGTAAAATGACTAGGATTTAAGGCATAATCCATCTACCATGTAAAAACTTGTAGAAAGTACCTTAGAGAACTATGGGGTATACATAAATGGTTTATGGCATATTTCATATGCCATATAACTTTGGCTTAACATTGTAATGGATGGTTGTGTTATGGGTTTAATGTTGGGGTGGTGGAGTATGCAAATTCATCGTGTGCTTGAATATAGCTCTATGGATTTTGATTTCATAGGCACGGGAGGAAAGGGTGGGGATTTAATTTCTCCTAGGAAAACATGGGAAAGAAGCCTCAAATGTTGGATAGGGATGAAACATGATTCATTTGGTTTTCTCTCTGTTTGTATCAGTGGTTTTGATCTCTTGAAAGCTATCATGCGAAGCTCCACAACCTTCCCACTCATCTAGAAGGTAAGATTTCAATGTGGTTTGCATCACTATAATGGTTTGTTTGATATTGTTTGTTTGCATACTTCTCATAGCTTTTGTGTGTTTGGTTTGCAAGTGGCAAAGGGTGGCTCGAACATGGTTTCAATGGTTGCTCCATAGGTGACTTGTGCAACCTCTAAGTGGGTAAGCCCTGCAAAAATGCAAAGGCCCTTACCTCTGCATGGTTGTTTTGACAGATACTTGAACTCTAGCTTGGGGTAATATTGTTGTGTAGTTTTGATTGGCTGGGTTTGACAGTTGTTTGGGGTTATTTTGATAGTTTGGGAATGCAAGGGATGTGACTGTATAAGGCCCTGTCATGAGACCCCGGCTCTGTAAATATTTCATTTTGTTGCAATGTTTTGTAATGTATTGGTTTATTGTTGTAATCGGATGCTCTGCATTTTAAACTTGGCTTATAGTTCCATTGCTTGCAGTGGCACTATGGAAATCATGACTGTGTGTTACCACCTAAGTTGTACTTAATGGATTTTATCAAGTGAGCCTGGTGAACCAGATAGGGTTAACTTGTTCGGACTTCAAAAAGACCTTTGGAAGTACTTCTGGGAAGTGCTTGTTGTATCATATCACATGTTCATACCCCATGGGGGAATTGTAATAAATGTTCTAGCATGATAGTATCTGTAAAAGACTCGGTCTCTTAGACTTCATTTGTCAATTCGATCAGCCCAGGGTGTTTTTTCCCTTGGTTATTATTGGTTGTTGAATAAACGACTGATAATTTTTGAGTTTTTCACTCCATACCTCCAAAGTTGGGGTGGTCGGCTTGGCATTTAGGCCTATTGAGGTTATTAGATTCTATGTGTCAATGTATAAACATGCTAGACATATTTTTTGAGTCATATGAACATGTCTAAGTCCCCCTAGGTGTTTTTCAATTTTTTAATTTTTTAGTTTTTTCAGTGTTTTTTATTAAAATTTAATTTTTCCAAAACATAGGCTATTTTTTAATAGTTTAATTGGAAAAATTGATTTTGTAATAAAAGTGGGCCAAATAATCAGTTTCACTCATGTAGGTGCTCATTTTCAAGCTAAAAGCACCATGTAAACCCATGAACCCATTGTTTCCTAGTTTTGAGTGATTTTCCATCACTCAGGTCAGAAAGCCCCAAAAATCAATTATTGATTATTTTAATTAATAAATTGATGAATAATGGAGCAAATCCAAAATCATAAATCAATGGATTCTCAGCTGATTTGATTGAAATCAGTCAGATATGAAGTAGATTGACTGGAATTGACAAATCCTTGACTGAAGGAGGTGATCAAATCAGATCCAGAGTTGATCTTGAGCATCCTTTATGGGGAATTTCTCCCTCCCTCTCTCCTCAACACGTTTTGGCTCATCTCGATGAGTTTTGGTGGATGCTTCAGTGAACATGTTGAGGTGTCAGTCAAATCAGCTCTTCGATTGACAGTTGTACTCAGTGAGACTCAGATCTGGCTCAATTAGACATAGATCGGGCATTGATGAACTCTCCATCAGTTGATTTCACTTGATTCCATGAGGAATTGTGCTCCCCCTGGGATGGATGGCCTGCAAATTGTATATATCCAGGAAGAGCCTCCTCTTCCAAGCTAGTCAAAACTGGGATTGAGGTGTTGTTGCTATTGTAACTCTGTAATTATTCATTTGAAATAAAGAAAAGCTTTGGAGGCAATACGGTGTGGTGCCATTACATGTGTGGATGATTATTTCCATTGTTTTACTGAGGTAACCTGTATCTGTGGTCATTTTTTGCTAATTTCTTATAGATCTATGGTTAAGATTAGTAATTAGCTTATTACAATCTTGATAGGAAAGGTGTTGTTCAATAAGTTTATTGACTGTCACTCTCCTTGGATGCATGTTTAGAGATCTAGATTTAGCATGTCCTATAAGCTTATATGCATGTTATCTTGAATCTCTTTGTATGTACTAATAAGATCTCACAAGTTTCTTGGCAAATTCTTTGATTTCACCTGAGTTGCAGGTTCATACTTTGGAGAGGATGCTGATCTAGTTTGCTTCTTCATTCTCCTCAAAACATTTCAAAGACATAGTCCCTTGACATTCCACCTGAAATCTCTATTGCGGATCTTCAAGGAAACCAGCACTTTTCTCCTCTTCTTCCTCCCTCAAAATCAACACTTTACCCGGTTACTTGGTTCAATTCATAGCTGTGATTTAATTTGTATCTGTTTCATCAAAGTAAAATATACATAGATATGATATTTCATATCTCATAACGTAGATCTTGCACTTAAAAAGGTTTCATAAGCATTCTAGATCTAGCTGTAGGGAAATTGTCTTTTTTGCATGAAAATTTAAAGGAAACTTGTAGATCGCATGCATTAGATTTCCTTTCGCTATTATAAAATTTGATATTCTTCAATATCAGTGCATTTTTTTTGGCTGCACAAACAGCAAGCCAAGATCGCAAGGAAAGCTTGCTTTCCTTGGTTCCTTTTCTGCCTATTTAACTAGTTTTAACTTCATTTTTTGTGAGATAAGGTAGGCTGATCCAAAGGTACTATTAAAGTTATTTTGGGCATTTTTTATTCTAATATGCTTGCTGTATTTTATCAGGTATGACAGAAGGGAAAGTAATCTCCTGTCCGAAGTGGCCTCAAGAGTGCTCAAATCCCCCTAGGGGTCTCCTTTTTCACTAAAAACTCAAGACTTTTCCAAAGTTGTAAAATATTGGTTTCAACCTGTATAAGGACCAAGAAGTTTCTGATAATTTCAGTTTGCTGATTTTGTAACCAATAATAAATAAAATTATATTTGGAATAGGCTCTTTCGAGCCCATTCCCCATCCCCCCTAGGGGGATTTGTGTCGGTGCCTTTTTCGTCGATTTCTGTTTATTTCTTTTTTATTAGCATTGATCTAATTTGCAGGGTAGTATACTTGATTTTTTTATTAATTCCATACTCCATATCTTACATTTCAAAGTAATCATAATACTTACCCCACGATTTCTCGATTGACCCGAAAGGGGAAAGAGATTCGTGGTAGGCTTAATTAAGAAACTAGAACTGTGTATCTGTTTGCTTTTTTCTATCATTTGTTTATCAGTAACTTTAAAATTAACCCCTCCTCTATTCCCTGATTGAGATCCACTAGGATCAAAAGAGGTTCTTGGAGGCTTTTCTTTTAAACAAGAACATCCAGTTTAAAACTTACTAAAATTGACAAGACTCAAGTGTGTATGCTCTGCACTTGGCTGCGGTTCGTCCAATCAGTCAAGCTGTATCAAAAGCACTTGGGTGACTAGTATAATTAGGACTCACTCTCCCCAACTGACAAACCATCAGGTGAAAATCCAACACCTAGATCAAAACTCTATGGTGGAAAAATACCCAAAGGAAGCGGGAACTTCTGAAAAGTGACCTTGGGGCGCTGATCTCTGTCACACCCTAATGGGTGCGTTATGAACAATAGCCCTAGAGACTCCATTTTAGCCCACATATTCCTTGCGGGTAGTCGTAAAGGTTTAGTTTTGTACATACTCCAAGTACTCTCGGGTATATCTGGAGTCCCCCTTTTCCTAATTTAATCAACTCATACTTCACATTTAACTTAAAACATACCAAGATGCAATCGCAAAACATTCACTCCAAGCACATGCAAGCACATCGATCTTATTGATTTGACTCCATTTTAAGGCACTAGTCATTTTTTCTTCATATATACATTGTGTATCAACTTTGTGCTTTCATGTGTTTATTTTCGTATCTCGTCATATTTAATTGCCTATAGTTAAAATATTCAAACTCCTAAGTAACTGATTCAGTTTAACATCATCACACTAAGAAATCATCCTTAGTAACTTAATAGGGTCTACCCGCCTTGGCTTTGTTAGGAGTTGAGCCTAAACGGAGGAGTCACGAACAAGGTGACAGCCTTGACTCGAGACTTGCCCCCAAGGACACACCGAGTGGCTTGAAGATTTCTACCACGTGGCCTAGGTGTGTGAAAAAGTGGCAACACTTTTTGGCGCTGTTGCCAGGGATAAATCTTTTTATTCCTGAGTACGACTTTTGTTTTCTTCCTTTTTGTTTTTGATTTGTTTGATGAATTCTTAGAGTATATCTTTAATTTTCATCTGGCGACTCCACTGACCTTTTTTCCAGTTTTATTTTTACAAAGAAAAGCAAAGAAATAATTTTTGTGAAAAGATTTATAAATGCCTATTTTTCTGTTTCACATGGCAACTCCATTGAAGGGATAAAACCTTGTTTTCTCATAAACTTGTGAAGTTTTGTTGAGTGTAGATTAGCCCATGCAACATGTTAAAACTTTTAAAGCTCATCACTTGATAGCTCCACCTTGTCAGTACAAGGTTTTCAAATGGATACTATTTTGGATAAATTAAGGGAGAAATATGGTGCCCAGTTAACCTTAATGTTTCAACCTATCGATTTCTCAAACATCCCTG
The DNA here is from genome assembly GCA_001517045.1 of Pseudotsuga menziesii. Lineage (NCBI taxonomy): Eukaryota > Viridiplantae > Streptophyta > Pinopsida > Pinales > Pinaceae > Pseudotsuga > Pseudotsuga menziesii. Next base: position 241,184 of record LPNX010056750.1, on the reverse strand, counting down.
GTTTTCCTAACTATTGTGATATTTTGGGGGATGCATATAACTGGCTTCCACCATTTCATGGAGATTATGGTGACTCGGCCATCTGGCATGTCAAACCTTTCCTTCAGTTGATTGTTGACTTCAATATTCTTTATGAAGACCATATGATGGAAATTTTTGCTAGTACTTTTCGGGGTGAGGCTTGTTATTGGTTCTATCAAGGCCTTCCTAATAAATGTATAACTTCTTTTCCAAGCTTCCTTTGGATGTTTTTAGAGTAGTGGCATGATGGTAGGGGTAGTATGAATGGTTTAAAAAGGTTCCTTGAAAAGATCTGTACCTTCTACCTATCTGGGACAGAGTGTCACATGGAAGCATATGATGGACCTTTTTCCATGATACAAAGTATTGAAGACTTGGAATCACTTCTTGAACATTTAAGTAAAGAGGAAGTCCATGATACTCCCATAAAAAAGCATCCTAGAGGTTATTTAAGAAATGAAGAAATTAAGCGTCTTCTTAAAGAAAATGAGGTATCTACCAATGCACAACAATATTCTAAGGAAGGGAAAATCCAAAATGATCATATTGAAGAGCTTCAGGAGGAGCCCATAATGGAACACAGTGTTGAAGACTATCCTCATGTCACCATAGCTGAAGACAATGAAGATTTGGTGTATTCTCAAGTGTGTTGCAATGCTGATACTTTTCCAGAAAGCCCTCTAGAGAAATCCACTGAGCAACACATACCAAGTGATCCCATTGAGTATGTCCAAAAGGTTTCCTTGATTAAAGATAATATTGAATATTCTCTTCATGATATCATAACAGAAGCCTGTAAAGAAACTTATGATAAGATCAATATGATGTGTGGTGATAGTAGACCTTGTTCTCCACATATTGATGAAGGTTTGGAAAGTTTATTGCCTTGTAACATTTTATCTAAAGAATATTGTTATGAATACAAGGAGGACATGAATAGGCAGGAGCATGATGCCATCGATGAAGAGTCCCCCACATACGACATGGATGGGAGTGATGACTATTGGAATTTCATAGATAAACCAACTTGTGAAAATCTTATGGACAATCCCATCCATTATATGTCCAACAATGGGAGTGTCTATTAAAAATGTGTGGAATTCCAATCTACGATACATACATAGAGGGGAGCATGGATCTGGATGCCTGGGAAAACCTTAGTATGTAAGAGAAGCATTCATAATTTTCATGTGATCATTCAAAGTCATACCATGTAGAGCCGCACAAGGGTATCAGTAATGAGGACAATGAGAAACAGTATTGTGGAAAGTCAGATGTGATGCAGTTAGTGGAATGTCAATCTCAGCCATCTTTTTCACATATAGAGGTTCCTTATGATTTGGAGCTACTTGGGGTTTGTGCAGCGAGTTATCATTTGATAAGTCTCGATGATCAATATGATGATGTAGTCAACCTACCTCGTCGTTCTGATTGGTATATCAGTCCTATCCAGTCATGGATAGAAGCAGCCTGCATGAGTACATACAAGTTTGGGAAGAATTTTTATGACATTGTTCATACTTATGATCTCCCATCCATCCCACCCATTCTGAATCATCACGCAGGTTTGCATCTTCTGAATAAGGTATCCTTACTTTGGCTGGTAACCAAAGACAAGGAATTTTTTTTTTATGCTAATAGAATGCTTAGGTGGTTACATTGGATTTTTTATTACACTTAATCCTTTTTATATCATGCTTAGAGTAGGAAAATAAGCTCTTTGAAAGAGAGCATTTACTTTCTGCATTTCTATTTTTTACCTAGTTATAATAAAACTTTGCTTCTTTTAGTTAGTTACATCTATTTTGTTTAAATAAATCACCTTAATTGTTCATTTGGTTTTTCATAAAACCTGTGCTACTTAGGTTTTTCTTGTCAAGTTGAGATGTTTTTGCAGGGTATATAAACCAGAGATTCTGGTGTTCTCGTATCCTCTCCTTGCCTTAAAGACCAGATCGAGCACACGTCTCATAGTTGGAGCCAAAATGTTACCACCTAAGTTGTACTTAGTGGTTTTTATCAAGTGAGCCCGGTGAACCGGACAGGGTTAACTTGTTTGGACTTCAAAAAGACCTTTGGAAGTAATTCTGGGAAGTGCTTGTTGTATCATATCACATGTTCATACCCCATGGGGGAATTGTAATAAATGTTCTAGCATGATAGTGTCTGTAAAAGACTCGGTCTCTTAGACTTGATTTGTCAATCCGATCAGCCCAGGGTGCTTTTTCCCTTGGTTATTATTGGTTGTTGAATAAACGACTGATAATTTCTGAGTTTTTCACTCCATACCTCCAAAGTTGGGGTGGTCAGCTTGGCATTTAGGCCTATTTAGGTTATTAGAGTCTATGTGTCAATGTATAAACATGCTAGACATATTTTTTGAGTCATATGAACATGTCTAAGACCCCCTAGGTGTTTTTCAATTTTTCAATTTTTTAGTTTTTTCAGTGTTTTTTATTAAAATTTAATTTTTCCAAAAATTAGGCTATTTTTTAATAAATTAATTGGAAAAATTGATTTTGTAATAAAAGTGGGCCAAATAATCAGTTTCAGTCATGTAGGTGCTCATTTTCAAGCTAAGATCACCATGTAAACCCATGGACCCACTGTTTCCTAGTTTTGAGTGATTTTCCATCACTCAGGTCAGAAAGCCCCAAAAATCAATTATTGATTATTTTAATTAATAAATTGATGAATAATGGAGCAAATCCAAAATCATAAATCAATGGATTCTCAGCTGAATTGATTGAAATCAGTCAGATCTGAAGCAGATTGACTGGATCTGACAAATCCTTGACTGAAGGAGGTGATCAAATCAGATCCAGAGTTGATCTTGAGCATCCTTTATGGGGAATTTCTCCCTCCCTCTCTCCTCAACACGTTTTGGCTCATCTAGATGAGTTTTGGTGGATGCTTCAGTGAACATGTTGAGGTGTCAGTCAGATCAGCTCTCCGATTGACAGTTGTACTAAGTGAGACTCAGATATGGCTCAATTAGACATAGATCAGGCATTGATGAACTCTCCATCAGTTGATTTCACTTGATTCCATGAGGAATTGTGCCCCCCCTGGGCTGGATGGCCTGCAAATTGTATATATCCAGGCACCGCCTCCTCTTCCAAGCTAGTAAGAACTAGGATTGAGGTGCTACTACTATTGTAACTTTGTAATTCTTTATTTGAAATAAAGAAGAGATTTGGAGGCAATACGGTGTGGTGTCATTACATGTGTGGATGATTATTGCCATTGTTTTACTGAGGTAAACTGTATATGTGGTCATTTTTTGCTAATTTCTTATGGATCTGTGGTTAAGATTAGTAATTAGCTTATTACAATCTTGATAGGAAAGGTGTTGTTCAATAAGTTTATTGACTGTCACTCTCCTTTGATGCATGTTTAGAGATCTAGATTTAGCATGTCCTATAAGCTTATATGCATGTTATCTTGAATCTTTTTGTATGTACTAATCAGATCTCACAAGTTTCTTGGCAAGTTCTTTGATTTCAGCTGAGTTGCAGGTTCATACTTTGGAGAGGATGCTGATCTAGTTTACTTCTTCATTCTCCTCAAAAAATTTCAAAGGCATAGTCCCTCGACATTCCACCTGAAATATCTACTGCGGATCTTCAAGGAAACCAACACTTTTCTCCTCTTCTTCCTCCTTCAAAATCAACACTTTACTCAGTTACTTGGTTCAGTTCATAGCTGTGATTTCATTTGGATATTTTTCATAAAATTAAAATATATATAGATCTGATATTTCATAGCTCATAACCTATATCTTGCACTTAAAAAGGTTTCATAAGCATTCTAGATCTAGCTGTAGGGAAATCGCCTTTTTTGCATGAAAATTTAAAGGAAACTTGTAGATCGCATGCATTAGATTTTCTTTCACTCTTATAAAATTCAATATTTTTCAATATCAGTGAATTTTAGTTGGCTGCACAAACATCAATCCAAGATCCCAAGAAAATCTTGCTTTCCTTGGTTTCGTTCCTGCCTGTTTAGCTAGTTTTAACTTCATTTTTTGTGAGATAAGGTAGGCTGATCCAAAGGTATTGTTAAAGTGATTTTGGGCATTTGTTATTCTAATATGATCACTTTATTTTAGCAGGTATGACAGAAGAGAAAGGAATCTATTGTCTGAAGTGGCCTCAGGAGCGCTCGAATCCCCCTAGGGGTCTCCTTTTTCACTAAAAACTCAAGACTTTTCCAAAGTTGTAAAATATTAGTTTTAGCCTGTATAAGGACCAAGACGTTTCTGATAATTTCATTTCACTTATTCTGTAACCAATAATAAATAAATTTATCTTTGGAATATGCTCTTTCGAGCCCATTCCCCATCCCCCCTGGGGGGATTTGTGTCGGTGCCTTTTTCGTCGATTTCTGTTTATTTATTTTTTACTAGCATTGATCTAATTTACAGGGTAGTATACTTTATTTTTTTATTAATTCCAAACTCCATATCTTACATTTCAAAGTAATCGTAATACTTACCCCACGATTTCCCGATTGACCCGAAAGGGGAAAGAGATTCGTGGTAGGATTAATTAAGAAACTAGAACTGTGTATCTGTTTGCTTTTTTCTGTCATTTGTTTATCAGAAAATTTAAAATTAACCCCTCCTCGATTCCCCGATTGAGATCCACTTGGATCGAAAGAGGTTCTTGGAGGCTTTTCTTTTAAACAAGAACATCCAGTTTAAAACTTACTAAAATTGACAAGACTCCAGTGTGTATGCTCTGCACTTGGCTATGGTTCATCTGATCAGTCAAGCTATATCAAAATCACTTGGGTGACTAGTATAATTAGGACTCACTCTCCCCAACTGACAAACCATCAGGTGAAAATCCAACACCTAGATCAAACCTCTACGGTGGCAAAATAACCAAAGGAAGGGGGAACTTTTGAAAAGTGACATTGGGGCACCGATCTCTGTCACACCCTAACGGGTGCGTTACGAACAATATCCCCAGAGACTCCATTTCAGCCCACAAATTCCTTGTGGGTAGCCATAAAGGTTTAGTTTTGGACATACTCCAAGTACTCTCGGGTATATCTGGAGTTCCCCTTTGCCGCAATTTAATCAACTCATACTTCACATTTAACTTAAAACATACCAAGATGCAATCGCAAAACATTCACTCCAAGCACATGGAAACACATCAATCTTATTGATTTGACTCCATTTTAAGGCACTTGTCATTTTTACTTCATATATACATTGTGTGTCAGCTTTGTGCTTTCGTCTGTTTATCTTCGTATCTTGTCATCTTTAATTGTCTATAGTTAAAATATTCAAACTCCTAAGTAACTAATTCAGTTTAACATCATCACACTAAGAAATCATCCTTAGTAACTTAATAGGGTCTACCCCCCTTGGCTTCGTTAGGAGTTGAACCTAAACAGAGGAGTCAAGAACAAGGTGATAGCCTTGACTCGAGACTTGCCCCCAAGGACACACTGAGTGGCTTGAAGATTTCTGCCACGTGACCCAGGTGTGTGGAAAGGCGGCAACACTGTGTATTTATATATTTTATGCATTGTAATTTTTTTGATGATAAAAGAGTTAATATTTATCTTGGATGGTGTTTCACCTTACAATCGTGATCTTGGGACCTTGCCTCGGCCCCTAGGTGAATACGGAGCTTGCAAACATGTTTTTTTTATGTTTATTAATAATGTGATGGTGTACTTGGTTATGAAAGCGTAACTTAAATTTGTTAAACTAACCGTTTATAATTGGAAGTTCTTGTGGGCAGCCAGAGAGGTGAAACCCTTACTATGCATGTCACAACATTTATGTTTTGTGTTGACAGTGGTGCCTATAGAATTCATGTTAGAACAGTAATCCAACTCGCTAGTCCCTAATTACACTACTTAGTCAATTTTATTGCTTTTTAAGCTTTAATACACTATGTGGTGGACTAGGGGGGCTTAGTTGGACAAAATCCTAGTCAAATTGGGGCTTTCACACCAACATGAGCATTCCAACTCAGTAAACCAACCACATGTGTCTCATCATTTCTAGTGCGCTCCCATTCATTGAATGTGGACAGCTAGGTTGACTTGGAGCGCTAGAGTGGAATTTTGGCCAATTTTGGCTTGATTTGGTGCATTAACTGCTGCATAGAGACTCTAAACCACCCATTTTTCCACAACCATGCTATATAAGGTGTAATAATTGACCCATTCACTTCATCCATGTCAATTCATCAATTGGTGGCTGTTTGGACTTATTTGGGGCTTTATTGGCCCACCAAGGGGGGTTTGATGCCAATTTGGAAATTTTGACTTTTATGCTCACAAATGGATTCCAAAGCCTCAAAAAAATCCTATGTTGTATTATATGGATAATAATAACATGTTTCATGGTTAGAAATTATGAAATTATCTTGTTCCAGTTCACATTGTGTGTTTAATTTGTCTTTCAATTGATGGTTTTTTGTCAGTTTTGCACCAAATTTGATTTGTGAGCTTCACTAACACTCCTAGATTCTATTGGGGTTCTATATGATCACATGGTATTAGATCTTGTTGGATATTTTTGAGTTTCATATCAATTCATAGTGATTTGAGCAGCATTTTTAGTGGAGTTCCAGATAAAATTGAGTTGTGTTTTTCCAAACATCCGACAAATTTCTTCATCATCAACACAGGAAGAAATGGAGGCTACCCAAATCATGCTAACACCCTTCAATTTATTTTATTGGAAGGAAGAGATGGTGATTTAGCTGAGATCCAAAGGGATTTACAGAGTTACCACGTGCATTGAGGTGGAACTAAAATCTACAGTTGAGAAAGCCAAGTACTTCAACAAATTGGATGAGGAATTTGGATTGCTTTATATGAGCATCTTGAGAGATCTATTGTTCCACATTAACAGTTTGAAAACACCCAATGAGGTCTAGCTAAAACTAGAGACATTATTTTTGGGAAAATTGATGAACTATGTGGTCACCAGCTTGAGAATGAGCTTATCAGCTTGAGCCCAGCGCACTATGACACGATCCAAGACTTCTTCCCCATGTTTAAGTCACATGCATTGAAATTGAAGCAGTGTAGAATTGAAAAGAAATAGGAAAAATTGATCTTTTCTATACTCTCGAAGTTGGGGTCAGAGTTCTCGGCTTTTGTGAGTACATTCCACTCCAGCAAGTTAACACTTCGAAACTGGAAAATACCCAATCTAGCAAACTTCATGGAGTCACTCAATCAGGAGAAAGACAAGATTATCCAAATGGGAACCATCAATATGAAGGATCAAGCACTAGCAGTGGGAGTTTCTAATTCCTCAAAGGGAAATTCCAAGTTTGAAAAATCAAAGCTACCAAAGAAGAAGAAAAACCCAGAAAACCCAAATCCAGTGATGCAAGTTTGAATCCTTCCAAGGAGAAGGACAAGAAGGGAAAAGACAAGGCCAAATGCACCTATTTCCACAAGGGATGGCATCTAGAGAGCTCATGCATGAAAAATACGATTGACACCATGGCACAGCTACTGGACAGGAACAACATTCCAATCCCCGATAGCGCAAGGAAGAAGGATGGCAACTCCAGTTCAAATGAGAGTAAGGAGAAATGTCATGCTCTAGTGGAAGGTAATTATATCTCTTCATATTTTTTCATTGATTCAAGTTCTTCCAGGAACATGGTTTCCAAGAGAGAGCTCTTCTCCTCCATGAGTTCAAATGTTGTCCTAGTAGTTTGAATGGGGGATGATTCAAAACTCCAGAACAAGGGGATTGGGAGGATTGATTTAGAGCATGGCTACTTTAGTTATGTATTGTATGTACCTGTTACGGAGAGAAATTCCTATGGCTTGGGGTACCACAACAGATAGCTAGACTCCAGAAATCAATCTTTCCCCATATGCAATAGAAATAAAATGTCTAACACTAAAGGATCAAACCTCGTACCTTATTCCGGACGGTTGAAGTAGATCCCCGTTGAGATTTCCAATATTTATCTTGAATTGATATAATACTTCCTCAACAATAAGTAAACAATACAATATAATACTTTCACAACCGTTTCTTCCAGGTATTTACTCATCCTCTCAGCTTGCATTTCAATACAATTTTTACAAGTTTTCATGGTCAAATGAGGTTATTAAGGCCAATTCTACATGAGCACTGCGGCCCACATGGGTATCGAAGCTTTCTCGACGTATAGGGCTGGATATACGTGGAAAAGGGGCTAGAAACTGCATACATATGTGGTTGTTTGCAAAACAGTTGCGTATGACGTCGCGCAAGTGGATTTACAAGAATATAATGGACAATTGGTCAATTTCTCATGCAGGATGGTGCTAGAATGGCGAGAACACGAGCATGGTGAAGTAGAGGAGGCAGTAAGGGCTGACATAAGGGCTCAACAAGTATTACGTGCATGTGGACTCTATAAGTTTTGGTGCCTTGGAGGATTGAGGGCCAAACCAGGGCTACTACAGATGCTGGTAGACTATTGGGATCCAGACTCAGAGTCCTTCCGGATAGACGGTATGTCCCTCACCATTGAGGTGGAGGATATCTAATTTATCATAGGTCTATCTAGATGAGGGGAGATGGTGAACCTTCGTTCCCAAGGTGGGCCAGGTCACGGGCTTACTATTGATGAGTACATAGTTGTATACTACTACCCAGATACTGAGAAGGTGGGGAGTCAAGTTCCCACCAACGCTATACAGGTGCTGGGCCTAAAGGCCATACTACTGACACTAGGAAAAATAACAGGCTTAGCATCACTCCATCAGGCCTCTTGGCCACTGATGTTCTATGCGGTGGAGTGTATGAGACCGACCATCTATGACTGGAGTACTTCACTACTGAGCAACATGAAACATCAGCTCAATGAGTGTAAGGCAGGTAGGATACAGAACTTTGGGTTTAGTAGTATTCTGAGCACGTTTTTATTTGAGCGTGTTCCAGGATTGATCCCTAGAGTGGATGTTCCTCTCCACAGGGTTCGAGATCTGGCCCAATGACATTGGGCAGATGCGATGCACAGACTGGGGGGTGGTAGGGTGGCCAACCCTTATCCAGCTGACTTTTTTCCATGGTGGCAATGACAAATTGTTGCCATAGATGACTACCCTTATGCAGGGATAGATTTCTGGGGGGATCCTGAGATACCATTGCCACCAGGATCAGCATATGGAGACATAGGTAACGAATATCGACCCTCACTCTCTTTTAAAATTTTTGAAGTATTTAATTTTTTTGTGTTTTCTTGATTATATGGAATCAAAAAGACATGTTTTTGGGTGACAATACATAATGACATCTACCATTCATGTACAAATGTGGGGCCACGGTGACCAGAGGGCTTCCCACGTCATAGGCGGAGGGGAAGAGGAGACGATATCACCGGTGTGGATGCGGAGCGAATGCTCCAAAACATCCATACCAACTTCGCGCGACTGACTCATAGAGTTCCCATGGTGCAAGTCGAAGACTTGCCTGAGGCTATGCAGAGACAGGTGGTGGGTGTAACATGCACATGGGTGCGTTTATTCCGATGGCTGGCTAGAGCTATAGTCACATATCATGATCACAACCCTCCTCCACCTCCACAGGACTAGACACCTGGGAGTGTATCTATTTTGTACTACCGTGTATATTATGGTGGCTTTCAAAGCCCCAATTTTGTATTATGACACTATGTATTACCACATTTTTTTTATATATAAAAAGTTTTATGGTGATCAGTTTATTTATTTACATGTGTAAAAATTGTGTTTATGATTAATTTATAATGAATGAAACAAATTCCAATCTAACACGTAGTTAGCATATGAGTCAGCAACTTGATTATAATTCCTTGGAATGTGTATATATGTTATACTCTCAAATTACCATTCTAACAATCTCACACGTAAGAATCTCCTCAATAACGTCGGATCTATAACATGGTACAAACCATTGAGCTGTGACACTACTAACTCTAAATCAAGACGTACCTCAAAATATAGAACACCATGCGAAATGGCATCCCGTAGAAACTCGATAACGACACTATATTCAACAACATTGTTGGAAGATGGCCGTAGACATACACCTCCTGAAGACAGTACTTGACCCATAGGAGTATAAATCACCCAAGCAGCTGAGGCTGAGTGTTGAGTGTGATGGCTTGCACCATCTACGAATCCTATGTAGGTGGAAGATTCCATTGACATCTGCCACAAGAAACGGAAACTAATCACAAACCCGATCACGATAAACAAGACCTAACTATGCAAAAAAGTTGTAAAATAATATAGAATAAGTAGCCTTGGCTAAAGATCATGCATAGTATTTTTTGAGATAGAGCCCATTTCTAGGCTCCGCCAAGGCTCTCCCTTCGTAATCCACTAACTAGTAGGAACCCTTCTCTAATACATGTTTGACCACGTAAGGACCACGCCACATAGGATTGAACTTCCCTGCCCCCAAGGGTTCTTTCGATTGATCCCACAAAAGGACCAAGTCTCCCTCACTAAACACTCTTGGACAGACAGAATTATCGTATTGGGCCTTTACGCGATGCTTATTAACCTCTAGAGTCACCAAGGCATCTCTACACTGCTCATCGAGTTGCTCAAGGTTAACCAAACACTCCTCCAAAGGTGAAGAGGCTGGTAAGAGTTCCACAGCTAAATTCAATGAAGGAATCTCACATTCAACTGGCAATATCAACTCCACTCCATGTACAAGCTGATATGGAGAAAAACTAGTGGTAGTCTTAACCACGATTCGATATGCCCACAAAGCAGGGTATAACAGAATATGCCAATTCGTCTTGCTTTGTGCGATGGTTCGTTGGAGAATGGACTTAAGTGATTTATTCACTGCTTCAACCTGTCCATTTGCTTGAGGATAGTAAGAAGAGAAGTGCTCTTGCTTATACCGTAACTTGGATGCCAACTCTTCCATCATACAGTTCTGAAAGTGCGAGCCATGGTCAATGACAAGCTCTCTCGGAATCCCAAACCGAGTAATGAGTTGGTTTAATACGAAGTGATCGGCTGTCTCACTGTCGGATTTTACTGTAGGCATTGCCTCAGCCCATTTTCGTGAAGTAATCAAGAGCCACTATGATATGATGGTGCCCCCCAGCCGAAGCTGGGTTGCAATCCATAAAATCGAGCCCCCATTTGGTGAAGGGACCGGCGGTGATAATAGGGTGTAACAGGGCAGGCTTCGAGCGCATATTACGTGCGAACATTTGGCAAGGGTGGCACCTCTTAACCGCTTCAATACAATCCTTGAAGATCGAAGGCCAGAAATAACCCGCTCTCAAAATATTTTGAGCTGTAGAAAGCCCAGATAAATGACCACCACATGCCCCTTCATGGCAATCATTAAGAACTACCTCAGCCTCATCATGAGTTAAACAACGTCGTAAAAGGGAATCTACTCCACGGTGGTACAAAGTATTGTCCACTATGACGTAGTTCTTAGAGACGTGACGTAATCGTCGTCGTTTATCTCACGAGAGGTGAGTAGGGGTCCTCTGTGTTTGTAGATATACTATGATATCCCCATACCATGGGTCAGCCGTTGAGATTAAGAAAATGTGTTCATCAATGAACGTATCTTCACATACCAACTCCTCGTCCTCACTCGGAAAATCTGATATGAGCTCTGCAAAGATTAAATATTTCTTTGATTTTGTCAAAACAAATTCGAGATCAAACTCTTGCAGGATGACAATCCATTTATTATATTTTCCCCCAATCATCCTACGTGTGAGGACGAATTGAAACGGATTGACATGGGCCACAACCAAGGTCTGGCGAAGGAGAATATAATGTCTCAAGCGCTGTACCGCATGTACGGTAGCTAAGGCAAGCTTCTCAACATGAGAATTCTAAATCTCTGTGTCAATAAGGTTTCGGCTCAGATAATATATGACATGCTCTTGGAGCTCCTCATCCTCTTGAACCAAAACCATACCAATCGTCTCTAAAGACGTGGCCACATATAATAGGAAATCACGGCTATAATCCGGAGGAATAATCACCAGGGCCGATGCTAGGGCTCACTTAAGTGCATCGAAGGACTCTTGGGGTCGGTCATCCCACTCAAAGGGAGTATCCTTCTTCATGAAATGCATGAAACCTCTAGTCAAATTGGCAAAGTTGACAACAAATCTTTGTAAGAAGTTTTCCATGCCTTGCAAACACTGAAGATGATGAATATTTCTCAGGGGAGACAACTGAAGTATTGCCTCAACCTTCAAAGGGTCGACTCTTATACCCTCTTTCGAAACAATGAATCCTAACAAATGACCCGACTTCATGCAAAAGATGCACTTATGAGGGTTTAATCTAATAGCATAGTGCCAGCACCTTTCGAACACCAATCTCAAGTGATAAGAATGACACATCCTCATGCGAGAATGAGCAACGAGGTCATCCAAAAATACTTCAATAATAGACTTGAGATCGTGGAAGATCAAGGTCATCGCCCGCTGAAACATAGCTCTGGTGTTTTTAAGGCTGAAAGGAATTTTCCAATATGGAAATGTTCCCCAAGGACAAATAAATGCGGTCTTGTGTTGGTCCTCGGGTTTAATTTGGATCTGATTATACCCGGAAAATCCATCCATAAAGGAGAACACCTCGCTACCTGCACACTCATCCAAAATATGATCTATAAATGGTGTGGGGAAGTTATCCTTAGGACAGGCACGATTTAAATCATAGAAATCAGTGCATATACGGATCTCTCCCTGCTTCTTATCCACCGAAACGGGGTTTGAAACCCACTCTGTCAAGGGAACCGAATAGAGGAAGCTAGCTTTCAACAGCTTCTCTATCTCTGCCTTTATGGTGAGTGCTTTCCAAGTATTCACCGCCTGTAACCGCTGTCGAATAGGCTTATCATTGGGGTAAGTCTTAATCTCATGTTCGACAATCCGAGGGTCAATCCCTGGCATCTCATCGTAAGACCAAGAAAAAATATCACAGAATTCCTTGAATAGCTCGGTATACTCCAGAATCTCATCTTGGGAACAATCCGCTCCAATGTAGACATTCTCAATTGTACAAGGATTGTGAGAAATGTTGATAGGAATAGTTGACGATATGTTCGCCATGTTTCCATCAGCCATCAAACCAGGAGAGCTTAATGGAACCATAGGTCTACCAACTTTCTGACTAATAATCTCCCTATAATCCTCATGCTCCAAATGGTCAAGCTCTGGAAGGAAGTACGATCTATGATGAAGTTCCTCCCATGGTGGCTAAACTCCCGACATGGCCTCGATAATCGCTTCATCTAAAGGGAAAACCGTATCAAGGTAGTCGTGGGCATGAGAAGACTGTACTGCCCATGCCATCCGCACATAGGGGTCTTCCTCCTCCGTCCGCGAAGAGGAAGAACAAGGCTCTGCAGCAGACTTAAGATTAGCTTGGTAAGCTATTATAACTGCAGGCAACAGCACGCTCATCTCGATGGCCTCACTCGAAATACTCGGTGAAGGAAGAATCCAAGGATCTCCCATATGACTTGTGCGAAAAGGTACCAATATCATAGACGTCGAAGCACCATAGAAACTAGATCCTATCATGAGGACGGGTGCAGGACAACTAAAGGTTCCCATGAGGGATGGATACATGCCTACACCCACACTCCCAGTTGCCAGCTGGGAATGTTCAACTTTTGGAACGGAAGCTCCCAAAGATGCAGTAACAGGCGGATTCTTGAATGCCATTTGATCAATCGTTACAATCTTCTCGTTATGTGGAAAGAATACAACGTGAAAAACGAAAGACGCAACTGCTTGCATACTATACATCCAGTTCCTTCCCAGTAAGAGATTGTAGTCAAGGGGTGCATCAACCACCTCAACCTCTATCGCAATGGTATTCCCTCCCAAATCAACTTTAAGGGAAGGAAGGATATCGTGCGGCCTAAATGATCTCCCATCAAAAGCAGTTAACATGGTCGTAGACTTTGACAACTCAGGAGAACCGAGACTCTTCCAGCAAGACAAAGACATCACAAAATCAGTAGCGCCCTCATCAATCACAGTACGCTTGACGATCATATCAAGACATTGCACATGTACCAAAAGGGACACATAGTAGGGCAAGCGAGGCTGATGTCCTGCGGTTTCAAATTTGATCACTGAGGAAGAATCATCACCATTCACACCAAGAGAGGAAAGCAAAGCCTTCCTTTGCGATGGACAAATCTGAATCACTTCCAATGCAGACATCGTACAGGGAGTATGGCCCAAGTCCTCGATAACTGAATAATTCTAGGTGGCTCAAGCATTTGGGTTATGCCCTGAACGCTTAAGTACCCCCTTAGGAATGCAAGGTGCATCCTCAGGTTTATCCGCAGGTTTCTCAATGCACAAAGGGGTTCCTGGTGGATCAGTTTCTTTGCCTGGGTTGGGTTGTGATGAAGTATAATCTTTCGCACGTGTCATAACTTTCGCGGCACGGACCATATTAATGCACCCACGACCACTAGTCTCAGGTGGATCATCATCACTAGATTGATCATGGGACTTCGAGTTCATATTCTAGTTATGTGGTAAAGGGCTCGTTAACACAGCTGGGTCTTGTGCTATGAACTTCGAAGCTTCATCCATTCTAGGGCACAAGTAAGTGAGGTGATCGTCCTTACATAGCTTGCAAGGAAACTTAACCTTACATTTATTCTGCTTGTCCCCCCCAGCATTTTTACCATTCTTGTCATTATTGTTGGCATTCTCGTTCTTATACCCACTCTTTTTATTATTATTGTTTTTACCCTTTTTTCTATTCCGTCTGGGTTGCTGGTTACCCTTCTGGTCGGACGATTGCACAGCAAGTACATTCACCGTTTGGGAAAGCTGAGACGAAGCCGTAGCTTGTCCCGAGGAAGATTGGTTGATTGACAACTGAGCAACTTGTTTCACAACTGAATCTGCAGGTTTTTTACTTGCACAACCCACAATGCCGTCGACAGGTGGTCCAGGTTTGACCTTGGGATCGAAACTAGAACGAGGAGCATTGGGTATAATCTCATATAACAAACCAGACTGAGCATAGATCAAGTCCAATTCCTGTGCCCTAAAGATGGCTTGTTCCTCATTCTGGACTCCGGATGTGGAAACATCCTTCGCTATATATGGCAATAAAGATTTGAGGAACCACTCAAGGAGGAACTCCGGTGGTATAAAGGATTTAATTAATCTCTTCCGTCTACGCCACTCCTGAATATGATCAGAAATATGGGTGGCTTTATCTTGCCAAAATGTCGACAAGAGTTCAGTACCAACATCATAGCCCACTGGTAGCTGGAAGTGATTAAGGAAATTCATTGCAAGGTCATTGAACAAAGTAAAGGCACCCCTAGGTAACTCTATATACCATTTCGCCGCAGGCCCTGTGAGGGTGTGTTGAAATAGTCTCAAACGGACTGAGTCCTGATGCAATGAATTAGAAGAGCACCATAGGTGGAATGTCATAACGTGTTCGCTCGGATCCTCTCCTGGTTTGCCTTTGAACTTAGGTATGTCCGAAGGAAGCTTGGTAGGGACAGTCGGCCAAGCCGGGTCATGAGCCACAGGATCGTTCGTAAGTCTTGATAAGTCAGGTAGATTGAGTGTCGCGAGGAAAGGGATCCTAACATGATGAGGCCTATGGACCGCTCCCTAGTTCATATAGGATTGATTACAACCATGACCCTGGCCATAGTGACCTCCTCCTGTATGACCCATATAGGGTGGCGTGGAAGCACCATAATGAGGTGGACCTTGACTAGTAGGAGCTACAAAGCCGTAATTAGGAGAGTAATTAGGTTGTGAATACCCACCTTTATAAGGTGAGGGAACCTGTCCATACTGCGTCCCATAATAGGGTCCATAGGTCATCACTTGCGATGCCCCATGAGACACTCCATAAGTAGGGATATACATTCCAGAAGTAGGAATATACATACCGGAATTAGGGATATATGTCGTGGAACTAGCAATCTGACCTCTAGAAACATGAACATAACCTCTCGAAACCACGGGTGGTATGTAGGCTTGAGACACAATTGGTCTAGCAATCGCAGTATGGATCTGATTCGTACCTACGTGCCGACTCGAAGGACCACGTGAGTAAGGTGGAGGGTTTACATTTGAAGAACTTCGAAGCGAGGATGAAGGAATCTCTGTAAGAAGATATGTACTAGTGCCTATCATCACTCGTCTAGGACCTGGTATCCCTATCGGATCACTAACTCTAGACCTAGGAGGTATATAAGATGTAGCTTCCACCACTGGGATGGAAGGTACAATGTGACTAGTACTCCCAAACCTCTCCGCAAGGTAAGGCATGGGATTGCCCCCAGGCATAGTGCTAGGCTCAAAGTCGGATTCAACATGAAATGTCAAATCGTGCATAGGAAAACCAGTCGTGGCATAACTACCGTAGCTAGTGCTAGGTGGGTCAAGGTGAGTCTCGGCATCTTCCGGCATTCCATACCGATAATGTGTCAATGGGGAATCAGCCCTAGGGTGAGTAGGTCTATCATGCAAAGATCCTATCTGGGAAATCATGGGACCGAACTCAGCTAGGTTAGGTGAAGGATCGTACGTAGGAGTAAGTTCCCCATCGTTAATACGAATGGGAGGAAGTGGCTCAGGAATAGTCTCTGAATGATCCTCCATGGTGTGTGAATCAGTTTGTGACATAGTCTGCCTGGACAGTCTAGGCCCCTCTCCCAAAGGAGGAGGAGAAGTGGAAGGTGGAAGTCCTACTAATCGACGAGAACGGCGTAGAACCGCACTCGAATCCACAATGACTCAACAAAAAGCAAAGACTCTCTATTTACGTAAACCCTAGGCCAACTAGCGTGCACAGAGCAATCACTAATAAAATCTAAAGCCAAATGCAAGCAAACAAGGGCTGGATAAGTGAGCTCCCGAATGTGGCCGGTATGTCTCACCTAGGAGAGGCTTGAGAGGCCCTTGTCACCACAAGCGAAGGTACGTAACAAATTATTGTGGCCCTCAGCTTCAACGCGGAAAGTGACTATGCTATCCGACCCCAACCTGGCCGGGACACATGCAAAATAACCTCTACAAGTACCCCCTCGATATCCTAGGTAAGGTCACTAAGGTCACCTCAATATAATTAAAGCTCAGGTGGACAGTTGCAGGCGGGATTGACCGTATGGGCAGGGTAGCAAAGCCCGAAACTCTCGAAAGAGCCCCTAGATACGAATACAATCTTGTCTATATCGTCGGTGCTACACAATTACCGACCAGGGGTTATCCCAATCAACAACCGCTCACACTGCCTCGTGCTTAACTCCCTTTTGAGAGGAGGATCCTGAGAATGCTGGTTATATCAAGGATTTCACACACTCCCTGGACAGACACCTATTTGTTGTTGTTTAGTGATCTTGGAGAATTTACTTACAATGAACTATTCCAAGATCCTAAAACCTAAGCTTGTTGGTGCACCCTAGAAAAGAAAGGAGTGTAATTCATTTTAATTACCATTGATTTTAGTTGGCTTTATTACTCAAAAATAGGATATGGTCGTGCAACTAATGGTGTTATGACGCAACAAGAAGCAAAATGCACACCTAACAATCAATGCAAATGCATTGTGTCCATGAAAACCGGGTATGCACACTACGTGTAATGCACAATTTCTTCTTCAAATGCTGAATGCAAATTTCCCTATATGAAGTCCTAACTATTACTCCAAAGCAAATCTAGATCTAGTGCAAGTACAATGCAAAGTGCAAAATGCAATGCATGATGATAAGCAAATGTTTTTGGATTTTTTGAAAATAAAGAGATACAAAAAGCAAAAGAATGATTCTACCCACCCCAGACTCTACAAGCACACATAAACAACATTCCAGCAAAGTACTAAGGTAAAAGGACTCTAATGCACTAATCTCAAACAAAAAATCAAAGATGCCATGACAAGAACTTTCCTAAAAGAAAAACTTTAGGCTAAAAAAAATGTTTCTAGTCAAAAACAGAGGTATTAACAGACTTAGGTAGTGCTAAAGGAGACTCAGCAGCTAGCAGAATTCACCCAGCAATCCACTATCTTCCACAAAAGGTAAAAAACCAGGGTATACGCGACTGTGCGCAGTAAACCCGTGTGTATACGTGGAAATCCCATAGGAAACCGCGTGTATACATGACTGTAAGTGACAAACCCGCGTACAGGAAGAAAAAGATGCACAAATCCAAGGCAAATAGACATGCTAAGACTAACTTCACACCAATCAGGCTCTACCAGGCATACATGCCCCCATACCCGACACAGAAACAAGAGAGAGAGAGCAATTCAAATACATTGAATGCCAAAAAATCAACCCCCAAAGGACATTTACTAGGAACTCCCCAGCGGAGTCGCCAATTCTGTTGCAGAGAGAAATTCCTATGGCTTGGGGTACCACAATAGACATCTAGACTCCAGAAATCAATCTTTCCCCATATGCAATAGAAATAAAATTTCTAACACTAAAGGATCAAACCTCGTACCTTATTCCGGATGGTTGAAGTAGATCCCCGTTGAGCTTTCCAATCTTTAGCTTGAATTGATATAATACTTCCTCAACAATAAGTAAACAATACAAGCATACTATATATCATGGTTTTAGATCTATTCTAGCATATATAATCAATAATGTAAAAGCATTTGATGTATTCCAATGGATACAATATTCAATCAAATACACATTACTCGACAGGAAAAGATATTTCTATTAATATGAATCAGAAATTACAAGATAGATACAACCTCTGACGGCACGTCTGTGAACTGGAGAAACTGAATCCCCCACTTGGGCCTCCACCACCTCAATCCTGCATCACTCAGATAGTAAGCTCACTAGTGAAAGGAAAGCTTGGGAAGAACACAACAGTGCTCCAAGGGACAAAGGGATGCAGACTCAAGCATAAGTTCTGGCAACAATGGACTATAGTTTCGTTACTCTCAATTCTCTCTTATGCTTTCAATGTCTCAAGGGGTTCCTTATATAGCTTTTCAAAGGGATACTGAAAGGTCAAATCCATGCGATATCAAGGCATATGGAAGGCCAGGAGTCATATGAGTCGGATCCAAGTCAAGGAAAACTCCAAAAGGATTTGGACTATGCACACATCCCGATGTACGTGACTATAGG
Source organism: Pseudotsuga menziesii (assembly GCA_001517045.1). Taxonomy (NCBI): domain Eukaryota; kingdom Viridiplantae; phylum Streptophyta; class Pinopsida; order Pinales; family Pinaceae; genus Pseudotsuga; species Pseudotsuga menziesii. Next base: position 222,040 of record LPNX010056750.1, on the reverse strand, counting down.
GGTTATATCCGTGTATGTACGTGGTTATCGGGGTAAAATCTGTGTATATCACTTTTCTTATGTTTTTAGGGATGATCAAGGACACATCAAAAGACAAAAAGTATTCCATAGGGGCTAATGAGTCTGCAGCGGGATAGGGGAAGGCCATACAATATGTGATTCACCTAGTGTGGTGAAATCCGCTATAACAGTACCATACCTTGCAGCAAATTTGATGTCAGTCTATCACATGATCCATACAGGAGATCCAAAGAGAGTGACCTTCACTTCATACATGGTAGAGATTACTAAGATCTCAACATACCAATTCATTGTAATTGGGTATGCAAATCACCATGAGAGGATGTACAAGTTCTCTAACTTCCTCCCCACTTCCAATGACCAAGCACTTCTCTCACATGCCAATGAGGTTTCTAAGCTATGGCATGAGAGGTTTGGTCACATGAACTACAAGTACATGCAGGCACTACACAAGGATGAGATGTTGGAAAGTCTTCCACAAATCGGATCATCAAATGGAGCATGCATTGGGTGTGTAGTTGGGAATTATCCTGAGAAAAGCTATGAGAAGGGGAAAGCAAGGAGAGAAACCCAAACAATTGGGTTAGTGCATTCAGACTTGATTGACCCATTTCCCACTCTATCATATGGTATATCAAGGTATCTATTTACATTCATAGATGATTACTCTTTATTTTTTTGGGTGTACTTCCTTAAATTGAAGTCTGAGGTGTTTGAACACTTGAATATTTGGAAGGCATTGGTATAAAATCAAAGTGGGAATAAGATTAAGTTCAATAGTACTGATAATGGGAAGGAGTATGTGAACAAGAACCTACAGAAACTTTGTGAGGAGAGTGGCATCCATATGCAACACTCAACTCCCTACACACAACAACAAAATGGTGTGGCTAAGAGGAAGAATAGGTCACTCAAGGAGATGGCCACTTGCATGATTGAAGCAAGGGATCTAAGTCCCAAGATATTGGCTGAATCCATTAGTTGTGCTGCTCACATAGAAAAAAAATCATTTCACAAATCAGTAAAAGGAATGACACCTTATGAGGCATGGTTTGGTCAAAAGCCAAATGTCTCAAATTTCATAATTTTTGGGACTACAACATGGGCTAGACTCCCCTCTAAAAAGAGGAAAGCATTGAAACCACAAAGAAAGGATTTCATCATGGTTGGGTATGGTGAAAAAAAAAAGGTTACAAGCTCTTTGACACCTCCAATTTCAAGACATTTGTTGAGAGAAGTGTGGAATTTTAAGAAGAGCCAATTCCTGATTTCGAGCTTGCACCAGGGGAATGCTCCTCTCCTCAGCCATTCGAAGATGTAAGTGATGACACATGCTCTGTTTTTTCTGATATTTCCGATACAAATGTTCCTGACCATGACATTTATGTACATGACTCACCATCTAGGCCCAATTCGGATGAAAAAATTGTACAAGCAGCTGGGGAATTGGCAGGAAATCCCCATGAGCCTAGGAAGACTAGATCACAAACTAGTAGAGCTTCCTTTTCAAGCAATAGTGCTATTTCCAAGCACTGTTATATGCTGGTTGGGTATGATCCTCATACATATCAAAAATCTTGTAATGAACCTATATGTAAATCAGCAATGGAAGATGCATTTCAGTCCCTCCAAGAGAACAATACATGGGAATTGGTTCCCCTTCCTCCCAAGAGGAAGCTTGTTCAATGCAAATGGTTTTTATAGAACAAAATTGATAAGGAAATATTAGTTTCTAAGGTCTATTCTCAGTTTCATGGTATTGATTAAACAGATACCTTTGCACCATATTCAAAGATGGACACAATTAGACTAGTTCTAGCGCTGGTAGCTAGTAAAGGTTGGGAAGTTCACCACATGGATGTTAAGAGTGTTTTCTTACATGGTGACCTATAGGAATAAATATATATGCATAATCCTGAAGGTTTCCAATAGGATCCTTCATTGGTATGTAGGTTGAATAAATCTTTGTATGGACTCAAGCAAGCCCCCAGGGATTGGTATGTGAAAATGGATGTTGTTTTGTTCTCAATTGGCTTCACTAGATCTACAAATCAGACCCTAATGTGTATTTGCAGAAACCTAATTGTATTTTGCAGGTAAATGTTCTTTATGTTGATTATTTCCTCATTATAGGTAGCTTCACCAATTCAATTAGACAAATCAAGTCATCTTTGCATAGTGAACTTGCCATGACAGACCTAGGATTGCTAAGGCAATTTTTGGGCTTGGAAATTGAGAAAAATGAAAGGGGAATCAAGATGATTCAACCAAAGTATGCTTCAGACCTGGTAAATAATTCTAGTATGGCTTAGGTTAAGGAATTCAAGTCTCCCTTTCTTTCTGGTATTAAAATGTGTGAATTTGGCAATTCTCCATTGGTGGATATTACACTCTACAGGAAACTAGTGGGAAGCTTGCTCTATCTCACTCACACAAGACCCAATTTGTATAATGTTGTAAGTGTTTTAGAAAGAAATATGCACCAGCCACATGAGATCCATTGGAGAGAAGAAAAAATAATTCTTCAGTATGTCCAGGGAACCAAGAATTTTGGGGTGCACTACACAACTAATTTCTCACTTCAACTTGCTGGATTTTCTGATTCAGATTGGGATGGAGATCCCACTAGCATGAATTAAAATTCAGGTTTTGTATTTATGTTTTCTGAAGGTTCCATTTTCTTTTCAAGTAATAAACAGCACACCATTTCAATTTCATTAGCATAGGCCGAGTACAAGGCAACAGTCAATGCTGCTACACGGTGTGTTTGGTTGTAGGGAATTCTCTGGGAGTTTGGTGTCACAATTGATTATCCAACCAACATTTGGGTGGAAAATCAAAGTTCCATAAAAATATCCACTAATACAGTACATAGACAAAGTACAAAACATATTTATATACACATGCATTACATTCAGGGCTTAGTGCATGACAGGGTGATCTCACTGCAGTATTTCCCATCCATCGAGCAAACTGCTGATATTTTTACCAAGCCTTTCACAGAGAAGACCTTGACCTACGTAAGATATTTTATTGGGGTGAGTGAAGGATGGTAATTTGATGTTATTTATTGAAATTCCAGCCCCATGTCCATTATTGATGGAAGTTTTTGCCCCATGAGGTTTTCCTCCTTTTCCTCGGTTCATATGGACAAATAAATTGTAATTTCTGAATTATGTATTTGAGGTGACTTGAGCCATTGTTTACAAGGCCTCCATAATTTTGTGAGATGTACTTATTTGTTGGATTAAGGGAGGGTGTTAGAACATTAATCCAACTCATTAGTTCCTAATTACACTACTTAGTCAAATTTATTGCTTTTTAAGCTTTAATACACTATGTGGTGGACTAGGGGGGCTTAGTTGGACAAATGCCTAGTAAAATTGGGGCTTTCACACCCACATGGGCATTACAAATTAGTAAACCAGCCAAATTTGTGCCCTCGTCATTGCTGATGCACTCCCGTTCATTGAATGTGGACAACTAGGTTGACTTGGAGCGCTAGAGTGGGATTTTGGCCAATTTTGGCTTGATTTGATTTGATTTTCCACACCCACACTGTCCAAGGTGTAATAATTGACCCAAATCACTCCAGCCATGTCCATTCAGCAATTCATGGCTGTTTGGGCTGATTTGGGGCTTGATTGGCCCACCTAGGGGGGTTTAATGCCAATTTGGAAATTTTGACTTGTATGCTCACAAATGGATTCCAAAGCCTCACAAAAAATCATATGTTATATTATATACCTGATAATAACATATTTCATGGTTAGACAGTCTGAAATTATCTTGTTCCAGTTCACATTGTGTGTGTAATTTGTCTTTCAATTGATGGTTTTTTGTCCGTTTTACACCAAATTTGATTTGTGAGCTTCACTAGTGCTCCTAGATTCTCCTGTGGTTCGTTTTCTCACAATTCCATCTTGGAATATGTAACATTTTAGACCAGTGGTAATTTTAGTGTTTATGTTTTTGCTTTAGCCTTGATGCCTACAAAATTTGATCCTGGGTTATTTAACAATTTAGTCATAGTGTTTATTTTAGTGTTGATGTTTGGTTTTGGCCATGATTCCTACAGGATTCGATATTGGGCTAGTGGTATGAAATATGTATGGGGTTTGTATTGGTACTCCACTGGATTGAATCATGGGCGCATTGTAATTTAAATGTGTAAATAATAAACATAATGGTTCTTTGTCATTAAATAAATTGGTTTATATAATGGTTTGTTTGGATTCTCTATTTTTTTTTATAGTAGTTAGGATATATTTGTATAATAATCCTATGGACAAACCTTACCAGGTTTCGATGGTTGGGATTTGTATAAAAGAGGTAGAAATGGAATTTATATGAGGTTTATCTCGCAGCCAATCCTGTAGAGGATTCCATGGCTGGGTTGGGTTTAATAAGATTTATAATATTTACGGTTTATCAAATATTTTAATATTTATTTTTGAATACTGTGAATATTGATTATGATATGTTTTTTATATTTGAATTATTATGGGAAATGAAAAAATACACCTTGGAAATATGAAACCTGCCAGTGTTGGAATTATAGTTTTAGAGTTTGAATTTTAACGAGGTGAGAGATTTGATCTATGGTTTAATTGATTTATTTTGGTTTATGGTTAATTAATTATTTTAAATTATTTGAACATAGTTTGAAGTTCTACAACTTATATATTTGACCTCTGGTCTGTAGGTTTATAACTTTGTTTATAACTAGTTTATCGGCTCAAAGCATCAACAATTTTGTTCTCTTTTCCCTTTATATTCTTTAGCTCGAAATGGTACTCAATGAGGAAATCCATCCATCTGGCTTCCTAGAATTCAAATCTGGTTGCTCAAATAAATATTTCAGACTCATATTCTCTATATTTAGAAGGAATTTCCTTCCCATGAGGTAGTGCCTCCACATCTTCAAGGCGTGGATGATGGCCACTAACTCAAGATCATGGGTGGGGTAGTTTTGCTTGTGTTCGTTTAACGTTCGTTATTCATAACAGATTGCATAATCATTTTACAAGAGGACTCCTCTGAGCCCTTCCTTTCTTGCATCTGTGCAAACAATGAAATCCCCATCGGGATCTGCAATTCGTAGTATCGGTGTGGTCGTCAAAAGCTATTTAAGCTTTTGAAAAATTTCCTTGCACTTAGTCGCCCATAAGAACTTGTTTTCCTTCTTTTGCAAAGTGGTCATGGGACAAGCTATCCTCAATAATTTCTCAATGAACTTCCAGTAATAATCGACTAATCCCAAAAAGGATCTAATGTCGGTGACACTAGTAGGGGAAATCCAATCTTCTATGGCTTTAATATTTTTTGGGCCCACGGCTATCCCCGTCTTGGAGATGATGTGACCCAAGTACTGTATTTGTTGTTTGTAAAAGTCACATTTATTAAACTTGGCATAGATTTGGTGTTCTCGTAACACCTGTAGCACTATGTGGAGATGTTTCTCATGTTCCTCTTTACTCTTACAGTAAACTAGGATGTTGTCTATAGAGACCAAAAAATATTTATTGAGGTACTTACTGAATATATTGTTCATCATACACATAAAGTTCATGGGTGCATTAGGCAACCTGAATGACATCACTACAAACTTGTAGTGGTCGTACCTTGTACGAAAGGCACTTTTGTGAATATCCTTGTCATGAATCTATACCCAATGGTGCCTGGATTGCAAGTCAATCTTGGAATAGATCTTGGCTCCTCATACTTGATAAAAAAAATCATTGATCCTAGGGAATGGGTATCAATTCTTGATAGTCATTTTGTTAAGTTGACGGTAATCAATGCACATCTGCATCGTACCATCCTTCTTCTTTACGAAAAGTATCGGTGCTCCCCAAGGGAACACACTTGGTTGGATATATCCTTTCTTAATCAACTCCTACAACTACAGTTTCAGTTCCACCAATTCTGGTGCACTCATGCAGTAAGGGGCCTTTGAAGCCGAAAATGATCCTCATGTCAGTTCTGTGGGAAAAATCCTCGCTTTGGTGGTAATCCTAGAATTTCCTTAGGAAATACATCCTTGAAGTCTACGAGAACTGGAAATTCCTCGATGTGTTTTTCTCTTTCAACTTCTATGTCCTGGATGCTCACTATAAAAAATTTACATCCTTTCATAATGCAGTTCTTTTCTTTTAAAGAAGATATCTACCTTGCATAAACTTTCTTAGGCATGCCTTGAATCTCTACTTGATTCCCTTGGCTATCTGTATACAATATTGACTTGTGTAAGAAATCAAGCATGACATGGTGTTGTTCCAAACAGTCCATGCTGATAAGTATATCATATGATCATAAGGGTAGGATGTCCAGGTTTAATCTAGTAGGAAATCCATTCAGGTTTACCTCACAATATTTAACTATTTCTGAAACTTTTCATTTTGTACATGTGGCTAATTGCACCATCCATGTTTTATCATGTTTAACTTTTCCTATTTTACATACATCAACAATTTTAGGCGATGCATAGCTACAGCAAGCAAAAGGGTCACTCAGTATTGAAATATAAGTGTTTAATATTTTACCTTCTATCTCAACCATGGTAGCATGATGGTTTGTCTATCAGCCATCCAAGGCTTTATAAATACATGGTGTTCTAGATATGTCCTCTGCCATTGGTTCTTCTTGTAAGTTGTGCAAGAATCCATTGGTCTTGCTATTACAATCTCGGGCATAATGAGGCCATTTGAATTTCCAGCATTTGATTTACATTAGGGAAACATTGGCTCCCCCATTATTGTTGGATTGTTAGCATTTGTAGATCATACAGAGGGCTTTGTACCTATTTTGTTGAAGTTCTTCTTGGATGGAAAATTGTTGTCCTGTTTTCTGTAAGGTGGTGGGTTGAAACCCAGTTTGTGGTTGTCTGAGAAGGTCCTAGACCTATCGCTACTTCTGTTGATGTTCTATTTCCTCAATTTTCCATGCTCATAACAAAGCCTATCTTTTTGTAAGGTGGTTTCAAATGTTTTAGGCATGTCAAATTCAATCCTTTCCTGAAAGTTGGGAGGAAGACATCCTAAAAACTATTGTATTTTTACTTTCTCATCCTTGATGTATGGCACATAATTCAATAGATCTAGGAATATATTAATAAATGCACCCATAGTCATGGAACTCATTCTCATTTCATGAAAATATGTCACTTTTCTATCGAATAACCTTTCTGACATATATTTCTCCTGAAAAATATTACAAAACTTACTCCACCGTATTTCTCTTAACTCATCTTTCTTGGTATGCTTCAAGTCTCTCCACCATCTAGTTGCTTTGCCATTTAAGTTATAGATGGATAGACGGGATTTCATTTTTCTAGAGTAGTTATGAACTCAAAAATATTTGCTCATACCTAGAATCCATTCTTCATATTTCTCCCCTATGTTCATTTCTCCTTCAGAGGTTGGGGATTTTATTTTTCTAAACTCCCCCCAGAGATTGTCATAATTTCTTTGTTTCTTTCTACATGGAGAAAGAGAATCATCACTAGAAGGATTGTGATAATCTCCTTCAGGAGGTTCAGGGTTATGTTCTTATTTTCCTTCTTCTTTCAGGTTGTTGGCCTGTTTATGGTAAATTTATTTCTTGAAATTGTTTGTGGAATGAGTGGGTTTTCCCTGCGGGCCTCCTCCCATCATGTTTCACAGCAATGCTTCATTAATTTCTTGTTGTTCCTTTCTTTCATTCATATTATCATCTCTAAAACTCTGTAAGTGCACTTGGAGACTTTGGATGGTTTTCAATATATCAGGATTTAGTTCCACCACCAGTTCTACTTCCAGGGTGGGGCTATTCAACTTTCCTTGCCAGCTGTTGTCCTCTTCAGTGTTCATGTTATGAACTGTTCTTTTAAAATCCTGTAATTTCAAATTTTTAATAACAGGAAAAATTTCTGTTAGTTAACAAAATTTAAAAGCGTACTTTATTTTTCTTGCAACGAATGTCTGGTACACCCATTTGGTCTCTTAGTGTTGAAACTGGGCTCTGATACCACTTGTAATGTCCCCAAAATTTGAAAAACATATATATATTAGGCTATTTAATTACTACCTGAGCTAGACATTATCTTAGCTTATGCGGAATGTGTCGCACTTTATTCACTGAACTAAATTGCCATAAACTATTCTTACCTTCTTCTAGATGTTTGCTCGATGTGGTTATTAATGTAATTCCATGTTATCGTTATGTAACTTTAATCTAAGTTATATGGTTATGTTTTTAATTGATTTCTTCTTATCATATATTTATATGTATGTATTTACAGTTATTTGCTTACTTATTGTTTATAAGTTTTGGTTACTGTTTTATGGATAATCCTAACTTAACTTGTATTGTCAAGGGGTAGAGTGGCGGGACTTGTATCCCTTGTAGAAACACCTGGAGAGGTAACTGGTCTTACTTGTCACTACAGGTTTTACTTAGTTCCTATAGAACTAATGCATCTCTCCTTTTGTGCAGATGCACGAGGTGACAAAACACTTGTGATAACAGTTTAAAACAAAGTCATACTACCTATGCTGAACTTCTCTATTACCACTGAAGACAACAAGACCAAGGTCATATCCTAACATCTCTTACTACGGTGGTTAGCATTTATTGTTTACTCAAGGCTGGGTTGTTTATACCAATGTCTATACCAGTTACCATTATTACCTATAGTCTTAAGACCTTGATTTAGTTTCAACATGTACTTAACATTTATATGGTTTATTTTCTATTGTATAAGGCTTATGATATTAAACCTTCACCCTATGTTGATTAAGGTCCGTGTATACAATCTTGAAGGTATTTTATAAGCCATTTATGGCATATTACATATGCCATGAATTGTGGCTTTATCCTAAGTCCATGATACCATTGTTGGAGTTTATGAATTGCGTGGTAATCAAATGTCACAACACATTTTGGAGTGGTATGGAATATAGTCTTGTGGTTGTAAATCAACGTAGTGGTGGATATGGTGGCAGAGTTAATTGTTAGAATAATCAACCCATAGTTAGCTACCTTAGACATTAATTAATCCAATTTTTGTCTTATTTTCCTAGTTTCCATATTCCACCTTTTGCAAGTTGTCCTCCACACATCCATAGTAGTAAAACTTGTTAATTTTGATTCATGGAGTGCTTGGGAAACCTCCTAGAATCAAATTTGCTTTATTCCTGGCCTGCCTAGCACATGTCTGCTTTTTCTTCTTTATTGCCTGTTTTTTCAGTGTTTTAAGGCAATTGGGAAAGTTTGACTAGGTGAAGTTAACTTGGTTTTTGTCCTCCACATCCTCCACTCTTTTCTCCTATGAAAAGCATGTATGAGTTGTCCTTCAATCCACTATTATCTTGCCTAATTTATTTTGCCAATTCGTGAGCTCCTAGACAGTTTTGGAAACTGCTTTATGCACCTATGGGGGATTTGCTTAGATTTAGTAAGCCTTCTTTTGACTAGATTCGAATGGAATCTTCATGCATTAAAATCCCTCATGTAATTATTTATTATGGTATCTTATGAATTCACAAGGTTGGCTATTGTACACTTATTCAATACAGATTAGTGTTCAGCTCCATATTCAATCTCTTTTGTGAGTAATTTGCATGTGTAATTGGCAATTGTTGTGAGTGTAATTGTTATAACACCTAGGTTCAATTTCCACATGGTATCAGATCCTTTGTAGATCAATTTCTCTCCTTCCAATTTTTTTTGCAGGTTCGACATCATTGACTGGGAGCATTCTGCTGACTGACGGGACAATTTCTGAGCTATGGATCAATCTCAGAAGATCATCTTGACTCCATTTAACTTCTTTGAATGGAAAGTAGAGATGGAGATACTGTTGAGAGTGAAAGGAATCTACATAGTGACTATGGCAACAGAAGCAGAGCCCAATGCAGCTGCAGAGAAGATAAAATGGCACAACAGGAGGGATGAGGCCTATGGTCTCCTGTGTCTGAGTATATCCAAAGACCTCATTTTCCATCTTGATGGATTGAAATCACCGAATGAAGTATGGGAGAAGATTTTTGATCTTTTTGGAAAGACATATGAGATGAGGGGACATCAAATTGAAAATGAATTGATCTCCCTGAGTCCCAATAGCTTTGAATCCCTGTAACTCTATGTTTCCAAGTTCAAAGCACTTGGTTTGTAGCTAAAACAATGTGGGATCAAAAAGAAGGATGATCAGCTGGTCTTGGACATCATCTCGAAGCTTGGACCTGACTATTCAGTGTTTGTTTTGACCTTCTATGCCACAAAGTTGACAGCTCGAGCCTGGAAAATGCCTAGCCTTGCATATTTCATGGAATCTCTCACACAAGAACAAGATAAATTGGTGATGATGGGAACCATCAAACCATACAAAGACCAATCTCTGGTTTCTAGAGATTCAAGGGTGGATTCAAAAATCAAGAAGAAAGCTAAAAATCCACCTGAGCAAAAGAGAGACACGAACAAGTCTCTAGAGGAGCCTCAAGGTTCCAAGAAGAACCCCCAAAAGAAGAAGAACAAAGGAGAAATGAGCAAGTGCGCATATTGCAGTAAAGGAAATCATTCTGAGAGCTCCTGCATGAAGAAGCAAATAGACATGCTGACCCAACTCCTGGAGAAGAATGGCATCTCCCTTCCAGACAGCTCAAAGAAGAGGGAAGGAGGATCAAATTCAGAAGACAGAGAGAGAGTTCATGCATTGGTTGCTGGCACATCAAGCTCACCTAGTTTCATCATTGATTCTAGAGCTTCAAGACATATGGTTTCATCCAAGGAGGCATTCACTTCACTTGACATGTCGAAAGGTCCACCAATAGTACTGGGAGATGACTCTCTCACTGAAATTTTGGGCAAAGGGAGGATTGATCTTGACCATGGTAAGTTCAGCAATGTGTTGTATGTTCCAGCTCTTGCCTCTAACCTCTTATCAGTGTATCAGATGACCCACATAGGGTCTTCAAAGAAGGTCATATTCTCCCCTGATGAAGTTGAGATCATAGAGATCTCAAGCCGTAAATTCATTGCAAAAGGAGTTGCAAATCATACTTTGAAGGTATACATGTTCTCACACTTCCTACCCTACTCAAACCCCTCTGCTCTTTTGATTCATGCTAATGAGGCAAGCAAGCTTTGGCATGAAATATTTGGCCACCTAAATTACAAGTATCTTTCTGATCTTAGTGAAAAAGAAATGGTCATAGGGTTACCAAAGGTGTCTGTCAAGGTTGCATCCTAGGAAAACACCCATAGCATAAATTTGAGAGAGCTAGTCATGAGAGAACCTCTGCACCTCTTGAGTTGATCCATAGAGATGTTGCTGGCCAATTTCCTCATATGTCAATGAGTTAGGCCAAATATGCATTGACTTTCATAGATGAATTTTCCAGGTATTGCTGGGTTTACTTCCTGAAACACAAGTCTGAATTTTTTGGCCTCTTCAAAGTCTTTAAGGATTTGGTTGAAAACCAGTCTGGGAGGAAACTCAAGCTCCTCAGATATGA
>LPNX010056750.1:188013-203653 GCA_001517045.1 Pseudotsuga menziesii | reverse complement strand
ATATATATATCATTTGTTAACATTTTGTCCTTAGGTATCATATAACATGATCCCTAAACATATCACACTTTCTTTAATAAGGCCTTCAAGTAAGGGTTAGGTTAACTAGGTCAAGAAACTCTAAACCTCTTTGCACGTTGTATTCCCTGGTATAACATGGTAGTTCTTCAATACTTGATGTGATACAGAAATTTTAAATTTAATTTAATCACTTAAAAATAAATTAGATGAGATCAGTGTTTCATTCGAGTTGTTTTCACTCGACATATTAATTCTTTTTAGTAACTCGTAGCACTTTTCCAGAGCCCATACCCAACGCTAAAAATAGGGAGTTACAAACTTAGTGCAATTCCACAGCTCCTCACTCAACACTAATGCTAGGATGCACTTGTAGGATACACCTAGGGATACAATGTCCAAGGATTTGATGTTCCATAGATTGTGCTCAGCATGAACTTGGAAGGATTCAGGGCTTATGCCCAACACTTCCAATTTTATCTGTTCATGTGCTTTAGAGCTTCGTGCTCAACACAAAAGTTTTCATAACTCATGTGTTCCAAAGCTTCTCGCTCAACAAAAATATAAACACTCATGTGCTCCAAAGTTTCTTGCTTAACAAAAACATCAAATACCCATGTGCTCCAGATCTCCTCACTCAACAAAAAACATCTTATCAATTATGTGCTTCAGGGTCCACGCCCAACACATGAAATCATACATAAAACATATGTAATTGGCTTACACCTAGCATATCAAATAAATCATCATTTTCATATGCACTGGGGTCTTTAGACCCAATATGCCAACTAAACATCAAAGTAACATCATAATAAATGGGGCTTATGCCCATAAGTGTTAGTTTAAAATTGGAGATATTGCAAGGGCTTCTGCCCAACATTTACAATTTTATATTTTCATGTGCTTCATAGCTTCATGCTCAACACAAATTTTTCATAACTCATGTGTTTCAGAGCTTCTTGCTCAACACAAATATAAATAATCATGTGATCCAGAGCTTCTCTCTCAACACAAGCATCAAATACCCATGTGCTCCAGAGCTCCTAGATGAACACAAAACATCTCATCAATTATGTTCTTCAATGACCACGTCCAACACATGAAATAATATATATAAACATATGCAATTGGCTTACGACCAATATATCAAAAAACTCATCATGTTCATGTGCATTGGTGTCTTAGGCCCAATATACCAATTAAAACGTCAAAGTAACATCATAAGCAATGGGGTTTATGCCCATAAGTGTTAGGTCAAAATTTGGGATATTACATCCCTCCTCGCTTAAAACAACACCGTCTATGGTGTTCTAGGGACTCATAATGAAATCATGAAATGAGGTGGGGTAGGCCTTTCTCATGGTGGCTTCATTATCCCAAGTAGCCTCATTAGGCTCAAACTACTTCCATTGAACTTTCAACTAGACTATGGTACGCTTCCTGAGCTACACCTCTCTCTTGTCGAGTATATGAAGGAGTTCAGGCGCAAACTCCCCTTTAGGTTCCACCTGTAATAAGGACCAATCAATCACATGTTTAGTATAATAAACATATTTCTTTAATAAATATGCATGAAAATCACTATGGACTCTTATGTGAGAAGGTAAAGCTAGTTCATATGCCACTAGCCCTCTCTTGGCCAGTATCTCAAAGGGTCCACAAAATTTAGGTGCTAACTTACAACACGTCCTCAAGCTCAATGAGCTTCATTTTTCTTTTAGTTTCAAGTAAACATGGTCACCTATCTAATAATATTTATCATTTCTTTTCTTATCCGGGTAAATTTTCTGGCGGTCTTGTGCTTCTTTAAGGTTCATCTAGACCTTTGTAACCAATTGCTCCAAGTCCTTTAGTAAGTCATGACCTAGCATGAGTCGATCCATAGGGCTATCCCAAGTAACCGGTATTCTACACTTTTGTCCATTGAGTACCTCAAAGGGACTCATCTTGGTGGAAGTTTGGTATTTGTTGTTATATGCAAAATTAGAAAGATGCAGGTAATCTTCCCACTTGGTGGGGTTGTTCATGACCTACATCCTTAGTATTTCCTCTACAATATGGTTTACCCATTCCGTGTTCTCGTCTGTCTATGGGTGGTAAGCAGTACTAAAGTTCAACTACGTCTCTAATATGGAGAATAAGGATATCCAAAAGTTCTCGGTAAACTTAGTATCTCGATCCGAGATGCTTTGCTTGGGTATCCCGTGCAATATAAATATTTCCTTTAAGAATATGTCGACAATGTGTACTTCCTTGTAGGTCAACTTCACCTGAATGAATGTGCTTGTTTTGACAATTTGTCAACTACTACAAAGTTAAAATCATTTTTCTTTTTACTCTTAGGTAGACCCGTGATAAAATCCATACTAATGACCCCTCCCACTTCCATTCTGGAATGGTAATGGCTACAACAACCCCGAGGGATGCTAGTTCCCATCTTTGACCAGCTGACACTCTTGACATTTTGCAATAAATAACACTATCTAGGCCTTTAAATTAGGCCAAAAAAAGTTTTTATTTACTGTGGATATCATATTTTGATAAGGCCGAATTCCCAAAGTAGGGTGTCCAATGAAATTATGTGAGGATGCTTGACCTGATGTCCCCTCCTTCTGGAACATACAATCTCTTTTTGGACCATAACAGTCCTGTTTCATATACCTTGTACTCTTTTTGTTCCTGAAACAACCTGTCCTCTTATACCTTCTTGAGGATTTCAACATAGAAAGGGTCAACTATGTTGGCTGTCCTAATCCTCTCTTGTAAATCCGAAACGGTTTGGCTTCAAGTCACCTCATATATCATATGAGCTCATCGGCTCAAAGAATCATCAATTTTGTTCTCCTTTCCCTTTATATGCTTTAGCTCGAAATGGTACTCGCTGAGGAAAGCCAACCATTTGGCTTTCCTAGCATTCAGATCCTGTTGTTCAAATAAATACTTTAGACTCAAATTGTCTATTTTCAGAAGGAATTTCTTTCCCATGAGGTAGTTCCTCCACATCTTTAAGGTGTGTATGATGGTCACTAACTCAAGATCATGGGTGGGGTATTTATGCTCATGTTCTTTTAACTTTCGTGATTCATAAAATATTTTGTAATCATTCTACAAGAGGACTCCTTCGAGCCCTTCCTTTCTCACATCCGTGCAAACAACGAAATCCCCATCGAGATCAGCAATTCGTATTATTGGTGCAGTCGTCAAAAGTTTTTTAAGCTTTTGAAAACATTCATTGCACTTGGTTGTCCATAAGACCTTGTTTGCCTTATTTCACAAAGCCGTCATGGGACAAGCTATCCTTAAGAAGTTCTCAATGAAATTCCGGTAGTAACCGGATAATCCAAAAAAGTATCTAATGTCGGTGAAACTAGTAGGGGTAGGCCAATCTTCTATGGATTTAATCTTCTCTCTATCCACAGCTATCCCCTTCTTCAAGATGATGTCACCCAAGTACTGTATATATGGGTTGTAAAAATCACATTTACTAAACTTGGCGTAGAGATGGTGTTCCCGTAAGACCTGTAGAACTATGTGGACGTGCTCCTCCTATTCCTCTTTACTCTTAGAGTAAAATAGAATGTCATCTATATATATCAAAACAAATTTATCTAGGTATTTACTAAAGATATTATTCATCATACACATAAATTTTATGAGTGCATTGGTCAACCCAAATGGAATCACTACAAACTCGTAGTGGTCGTACCTCGTACGAAGGGTGGTTTTGTGAATATTCTAGTTGTGAATCCGTACCTCATGCTACCTGGATTGTAGGTCAATCTTAAAAAATCTCTTAGATCCTCCTACTTGATCGAACAAGTCATTGATCCTAGGGAGTGGGTATTGATTCTTGATGGTCATCTTGTTAAGTTGACGGTAATCGATGCACATCTGCATCATACCATCCTTCCTCTTTACAAAAAGTATCGGTGCTCTCTAAGGGGACACACTTGGTCGAATATATACCTTCTCAATCAAATCTTGCAACTGCAGTTTGAGTTCCACCAACTCTGGTGCACTCATGCGATAAGGGGCTTTTGAAGCCGGAACTGATCCTGATGTCATTTCTATGGAAAAATCTAAGTCTCATTTCAGTGGCAATCATGGGATTTCCTCAGTAAATACGTCCTTGAAGTCTGCGAGAACTGGAAATTCCTCGATATGTTGTTCTCTTTCAGCTTCTATGTCTTGGATGTTCACTGCAAATAGTTTGCATCCTTTCCTAACGCACTTCTTTACTTGTAAAACAAATATCCGCCTTATGAAAAAATTCTTGAGTATGTCTTGAATCTTTACCGGATTCCCTTGGCTATTTGTACACAAGATTGACTTTGGTAATCAATTGAGCATGAAATGGTGTTGTTACAACTAGTCCATGCCGATAAGTATATCATATGATCCTAAGGGGAGGATGTTTAGGTTTATTCTAGTAGGAAAACCATTCAGTTTTACCTCAGAGTATTTAACTATTTCTAAAACCTTTCATTTTGTACCTGTGGCTAATTGCACTAGCAAGGGTTTATCATGTTTAACCTTCTCTACTTTAAATGCATCAATAGTTTTAGACGATACATAACTCAGGAAAGCACTGGGGTCAATCAATATTGAAATAGAAGTGTTGGAAACCTTACCTTCTATCTCAACCATGGTAGCATGATGGTCTTCTTTTCAGCCATCCAAGGCTGCATAAATCTGGGATGTTCCAGCTATGTCCTCTATTGTTGGTTCTTCTTGTAAGTTGCGCAAGACTCCATTGGTCTTCTTCCTACAATCTCGAGCATAATGGGGCCCTTTCCATATCTAGCATTTGATTTGTAGTAGGAAAACATTGGCTCCCCCATTTGATACTATTTTTTTAGCATTTGGAGCTGGTACATATGGCTTTGGACTGGTTCTATTAAAGTTTTTATTGGGTCAAAACTTGTTGTTCTGTTTTTTGTAAGGTGGCGGGTTGAAACCCATTTTCCGGTTGTCCGAGAAGGTCCTAGACCTGTCTTTGATTCTATTGAGATTTTATTGCCTCATTTGTCCATTATCATAGCAAATCCTAGCTTTGTGGAGGGTGGTGTCCATTTTTTTAGGCATGTCAAATTCAATCTTCTCCCAAAAGTTGGGAGAGAGACATCCTAAAAACTGTTGTATTTTCACTTTCTCGTCCTTTATGTAAGGCACATAATGTAACAGATCCAAAAATATGTTAATGAAAGCATCCATAGTCATGGAACGCATCCTTAATTCATGAAATTCTTTCACCTTTCTGTCGAAGAACCTTTTCGACATGTATTTCTCCTGAAAAATTTTGTGGAAATTACTCCATATGATTTCTCTTACCTCATCTTTCTTGGTATGCTTTAGGTTTGTCCACCGTCTAGCTACTTTTCCATTTACATTAAATATGGCTAGACGTTCCTTCATCTCTCTAGAGTAGTTATGTACTCGAAAATATTTCCTCATACCCAAAAGCCATTCGTTAGCTTTCTCTCCTATGTTCATCTCTGCTTCATAGGTTGGGGATTTTATCTTCCTGAAGTCTCCCTAGATATTTTCATCATTTATTTGTTTCTTTCTGGAAGGAGAATGAGAATTGTCACTAGAAGGACTATAACAATCTCTTTCTGGAGGTTCATAAGTGTGTTCTTCTTTTCCTTCTTCTCTCGAGTTGCTGGCCTGCTTATGATAGAATTCTTTCTTGAACCTATTGGTTGAATGAGTGGGATTTCCTTATGAGATTCCTCCCATCATGTTTCACAACAAGGATTCATTAATTGCTTGATGTTCCTTTCTTTCATTCAGAATATCATCCTTGAAACTCTGTAAGTCTTCTTGAAGACTTTGTATGGTTTTCAGTATATCAAAATTTAGTTCCACCACTAGTTCTGCTTCCTATGTGGGGGTATTGAACTTTCCTTGTCAGTTGTTGTCCTCTTCTATGTTCACGCTATGAACTATTCTTTTAATCCTGCAATTGCAAATTTTTAATAACAAGAAAAATTTCTGTTATTTAACAAAATTAAAAACATACTTTATTTTCTGCAGTGAATGTCTAGTACGCCCATTAGATCTCTTAGTGTTGAAAGTGGGCTCGAGTACCACTTGTAATGTCACCAAAATTTGAAAATATTTTTTTTATTAGGCTATTTAATTACCATCAAAACTGGACATTAACTTATCTTCTATGGAATGTATCGATCTTTCTTTGTGACACTAAAGTGTCGTAAGTTATTCTTACCATTTCTATATGTTTTCCTGATGTGGTTACTAATGCAATTCTATAATGATTTTATGTTACTTTATATGCTTTAGATCATTTCACTATTCATTGATTATTCTTATCATGCATGTGGGTATGTTTATTCAATTATATCCTGCTTCATGGTTATAATAGTTGTTCATTTTTTATGGAAGAATCCTGATTTAACTTGTAATTATCAACAGGTGGAGTGTCAAGACTCGTATCCCTTATAGGACCACTTGGATAGGTAATTGTTTTTACTTGACGTTACAAATTTTGATTAGTTCATTTTGAACTATTGCAACTCTTCTTCATTTTGTGTAAGTTAATTAGGTGAGGAAAACTTGCTACGACAACTAAACATTGACTTGCTACCTATGCTAAACTACTCCATTGCTTTTGAAGACTGAAGGACCAAAGTCCTATCTTGGCAATTCTTACTCCTACTGTTCATGTTATTGTTTAATGCAAGGATAGGGATTATATAAACCTACATCTAACTGGTTAACATTATTATTGTGGTTCTAAGACCTCATGAACTTTATTCCTATGCTTAGTTGTTATCACACATGATTGGAATGTTTATATGCCCAAAGGTTTAAAGGATCAAATCATAAGACTTAGAAAAAATGTATTTTAAGTTGATATGACATATGCTATATGTATGAGGGGCCATTCATGGCATATTACATATGCCTTTAATCTTGGATTATCCTAATTCAATGATGCTAATGATGGGGGTTTCGATGCACAAGGAATTTCCAACACCAAGTCACGTGTGGGGTTTTGAAACTATAGGCATGAGGGAAAATTCACGTTGTTGGTGGTGGACAGGGTGGCAGAGTCAATCCTCCTAATGATGGAGTAATCTCAACCCTAATCTTGGTTTTTCATGGATGAACGATTGATTGTCACTATTGTGGTTATGCTATGTTCGACTCTCTGGTTATGTCAATGCATGGAGGTCTTGTTCACATCTGCGCCTTGGGAAGGTATGATTTACCTATGTTTGCAACGTTATTACATTGTTGTTTTAGATGGAGGATTGTCATACTTCTAACGCTCTCTGTTCCTTTGTTTTGCAGGTGACAAATCCTTCATTCGCGGGTCATGGTGACTTCTAGAATGTCAATGAAATACCCTTCATGGGTAAGCCCTATAAAAACAAGCTTGAACTTGTTACCTCTATGTATAGATGACTTTTAACAAAGATTTGATCTCGGTGTTGTAATGGTGAATGATTGGGTTTAAGGGTTTCGACTATTTAAGTTTTATTTGTAATTTATAGAGGGTATAAACGTATGCACTCATAGCTGGGGTTTATTGTTACTATCACTAGCTTTGGAAAGGTTGTGACCCTATGTATTTCTCCATTTGTACTTAAATATTGTTTTGGTATTTAAATGGAGGTTCTTGGTATTGTTTTTAAATGATTTAGTTTAGCTTAGAGTCGTGTCATTGCTGACAATGGCACTATTGCCAATTCATGACAGTGTATTTTCTTTTGGGAAATTGTTATTTAATGATGATTTATGGTATTATTTACATACCTATGGTTTAGTATGGATATGGCCGTAAGCTCATTTTATTGTGGCGAAGAGGTAAATGCCATTGTTGTGATAGCATAGGGAGTGGTTATTTTTACATGGTTTATGTTAATGGGTTTTCCTTTGTTTCTCAGCTGTGAGCCTTGAATATGATTACAACGTGTATATTTTGTTTATATTACTATGTGGAATGTTGAGAGGGAAATTATTTTGATTATGGTTAATCCTTCTTGCATTTTAATTTCGTTAGTGTAGATTATGTGGAAAATTGTAAATTATTACAACATTGATAAATGTTACAAATAGGATTCGATGCCTAGCATGATTTTTATGTAACCTCTGTTTAAAGCCATAATCCCACAGGATTGGATCCTGGGCTACGTGGGTTTAAATTTGTGTGTGTGGATATTTTATTTTGTCATGAGTGCCAACATGATTCGATCCTAGAACCTTTTAATGGATACAATATCTGATAATGTGTTTTGTATTAGGTTTTAAGTTTGATTCTTATGTTGATGTATATAGCATGGTTATGTTTTATGATAAAATCGTGCCTACAAACCTTAGAGGTCTCGATGGCTTGGCATTTGATGTGGTTAAAGTTATAAAATAGAAATTATTTATTTAGAATTGGTTTAAGATATTTGACATGTTTTCAAAATATATTAACTCTGTTTAACTTAGGTTTTTTTATATATATAAGAAGTTTCAACAATGATGTTTAGGTTGTAAATAGTTTTTTGGTTTATAAATTCTATTAGTTAGGGTTAATGAGATTTAGGTACAAAATATCTGATATTATTTTTATGTTTTAAACTTGAAATAATAAACAAGAAATCTAACTCGCTTAAAAGTCTCTACTCTTTTCAGAGAATTACCTCTGTCAAAGAAGTCTAAAACCAGCCTGTAATTGATGAAATAAAATGTAGATGAAAACAAAGACCAAAACCTCCTACAAATAACACTAAATTTGATAGCCTATCATTATAAATATGAATAAGATGTATTTTCCTAACTAGAATAACATTGTTGAATAGAAAAAATAACCTAGGTATAGGAGACACATACTAATTCTCCATTCAAAATTTAAAACTCATTTAATAAGAAAAACTCTGTAACTTGCAATGGAAAATCAAGAACCTCGTACCTGTAGTGCTCTGCTTGCTGGGCAGAGCACTAAGTCCTGAACTTTAACAGCAAAATGACATTTTCTCTTATTTTGATTTTTCAGGATTCATTTATTCGTAAAATAACGAGAGGGTTCACCGAAAAATACCTGAACCTTAGTGAGTTGAAGATAGTCCTTGAATCCTGCTCTTGTAGCCTTACCTCTCCCTCATCTAAGCCTGTATGAGCCTTGATGCCAATTCGGATGATCCACCCTGCCGACCAGTGTTGAACCTGCTGGCCCTAGGAAACTGACGGGTTTCCTAGCCCCTGAGCCCACGTGCCGATAAACCCGATAGCAACTTCCCTCTGATGAGTGTAATTCTTCCTCTGGAGTTAACCCCCTCCTCTAGTTTTATCCCCCTCTGTTCCAACACCTTCTCTCCTCCTCCTTCTGCAAAAATTCTCTCCAAGATACTTTCCCAAAAAAAAAATCCCCCTCTTCAACCATTCGATCCGCCTCCTTATACCTCCTTCCCCTCCTTTCTTCCACCGCCTCTTCTTCTTCCACCGCCTCCTTCATATTTAAAATAATAATTTTTATTTAGTTCTTTTCTTGGGTAGTTCAACTAGTTCAGGTTTTTATTAAGACATTCGTTGTACGCAATTAATTTTTCTTGAATTGTACAATTTTCACCCCAGATGAGATGGTGGGAAATTACTAGATGTTTATCCTATTGATTTGAACGTGTAAATTTAAAACATAACAAGCTGTCATAAAATTACACAAATATTGTTTGTTTAAGGTTTTATGATAAATGGTAAAATAATGGTAATAATAGTATTGTAAATTATTATATGTTATTAATAACTTATTAATAAGTACTTAATAATAAACAATATTAATAATAGATAATGACAACAAAATAAAATAACAATTATTATTATTAATCAATAATAACTAATTGCGGTATTATTATTAATTGATTGAAATGATAACATTGACATGTTTATGTTTGTTAAGTCCCCCCGCAGATTGATTTTTAATAAATAAGGTACATTTACAGGTTTAAATAAATCACAATTACTTAGTTAACCCATCCAACTATTTAATGTTTTTCAATTAATATTTCATACTAGCGTGCATGTGTGAGGTGTGCATGCATGGCTAGTACATGCACAGGCTGTGCATGTACTATAGCAAAAACCCCTAAATTCTAGTTGATATAAACAATATTTCACGCAACAAGACCAATATACAGATATAATACGATTTCTTTTGACATTCAGAGTTACTTAATAGTTATGTTCTTATCAATCAATTAGTTAAGATTGGTACCTACCATCACTAATCCGGTATCATAAATGTCCAAATCTCAACAATAATAACTAATATGTCAAACCATCCTAACCTACGTCCGCATCCTCCCTATCCTTCCTCTGCTAGTACAAAGTGGATGCTAGTTGTACTGACCTTCCCACACAGAACCTGAGAGCGGTAGCGTCGGCTAACTACTGAACCTAACCTCTCCTAGCAGGCATCCAACCATTGTCATCACAACAACTTGGGGAGTGTATCTCAGCACTACCCTCCCACGACCTTGGGTATCAAAGTGACATAGGGTGGGAGATGCATCCATCCCTCTCAACATACTGGGTACATACTCCATCAAACCATACTGCGTTGCTATCAAGTTTATTGGTACATGTCATCGTACCATCACTTGGCAATTAAGGCTCTCCTCAAGATATGTATTGAGTCATACTTTGCATCACACACGTGGCTATCACATAGCCCCTGTACCCTGCAGGTTAGCACTATGCAAACATGCATTCATAACAATATTAAATCAATAGCTGGTCCATATTATCAACATTATTTCCTTTCATCACATAAAATCACAAAATAAATCGCATCATGCATGGGTGCCCATGTACCACTTCATACATATCACTTCATACCAAGTATTACAATCAACTATATGTTTTTGTTATGAAATAAATGAATCTGATGACGACTACTGCATGATAATCGCATAAGCATAATAATTTCATATAAATGATAATCATCATAACATCATAATCAAAGCATATACATAGGCATGTTAATCATCATAACATCATGATCAAAGCATAATATAATCATGATAACATCATCATATCATAATTAGAGCATAATCCTGATAACATCATAACATCAGTAAATAATCACATATAACATGCCAAAATATAGTTTATGAAGTATAGTTAAGTCCATAGATAATAAGTAAATACACTGTAATAAGTCTGAGTGATAAATATGCCTGAGTCAAAATATGGGGCACTAAATACACCCACCCTTCAGGAAACTTCGTCCTGAAGTTATGGTCAAAATAAAAAAGGGAAAATCTCGACGCATAGTCTCAGTGTCTTCCCAGGTAGCAGATTTTGGGCTATAGTTGTCCCATTGGACCTTAACTTGGTCCATGTGTTGACTACAGAGCTGTCGAACTCTATGATCTAGTATACGTAATGGTTCGGCCGTGAAGGTTCCCTCGTCCGAGACCTTCAAGTCCTTCCAATGAATCTTGGGAGACTCATCGACTATGTAATGTCGCAATACTGAAACATGAAATACATTATGAGTCCTATACACGTGGGGTGGCAGTGCAAGACGATAAGCTACCGGTCCGATTATTTCAAGAATCTAGAATGGCCCTATAAAGTGAGGTGACAACTTGGTCCCCTTTCCAAACCAAATGGTACTTTTATTCAGTTGGATGCATATAAATACGCGATCCCCTACCTCATAACTTCTATCAGTTCTGTGTGCATCAGCATAACTCTTTTATCTATCCTATGCTTCTTTAAGCCGCTTCCTGATCTGTACCACTTGCTCTTCCATCTCCTAAAGCAACTCAGGCCCGACTAAAACATGATCCTCCAACCTGTCCCAACTGAGTGGAGTCCTGCAATTTCTCCCATACAATGCTTGGTATGGAGGCATACCAATGGAGCTGTGATGACTGTTGTTATATGAAAACTCCACTAGAGGAAGATATTTCTCCCATTGTGTCTGCTAATCCATAACATACATCTTAAGCATGTCCTCCATCACCTGATTCACCCTCTCTGTATGCCCATCTGTCTCGGGATGATAAGATAAGCTTAAGTTCAGCTGGATCCCTAATTCCAATTGCATGCTTGTCCAAAATCTAGAGGTAAACTTAGGGTCTCGGTCAGAAATTATATTCTTTGGAAATCCATGAAGGCGTACAATTTCATTTATGAATACCCTTGCTACATCCGTCACATCGTAAGTGTCTCTCACTGGAATGAAGTGGGCACTTTTGGTCAGTTTTTCGACCACCACGAGTATAGCATTATGTCTCAAGGATGTGAGGGGGAATTCCACAATGAAGTCCATGGAAATGACTTCCCATTCACTCCAGGGTGCACACAATAATATGCCCTATGGGCCTCTCTAAGGATTTCTTCCCTGAGATCACCTTCTTTAGGGATATACATCCTCCCTTGGTACCGCAGCAACCCATCCTCCTCAATATGGTACCCATAATACTTCGAATCACTCTTCTTCCCACTCTGAATATCTGAGGTTACATTTATATACCAACCATCTCCCAAGAGTTTTTCGAGCACTTTCTCTTTCAAATCCACTCTTAAGGGGATTAAGGAGAAAATCCTCGGCCTTCGGCTTAGAGCATCTGCCACCACATTCTCCTTTCCTTTGATATATGAGATACCAAAGTCATACTCACTCATGAAGTCACTCCATCGTCACTGCCTAGCATTTAGATCCCTTTGTGTAAAAAAAATACTGCAAACTCTGATGATCTGTTTTAAGTGTGAAACTTCTGCCAACTAGGTAGTGTCTCCATAATTTTAGTGCCAGCATTACTGCTACCAATTCTAGATCATGTGTGGCATATTTCTCCTCATGAGGCTTCAACTTAGGAGATGCATACACTATTACCCCACTTTCCTGCATTAGAACTGCTCCTAACCCTTGCTTCGAGGCATCGGTACATACCATGAAGTCTTTATCCATGTCTGGTACCCGTAAGATTGGTGCACTTGTCAGCAATCTCTTTAATTCAGAAAAAGCGACATCACATTCATTTGTCCACTCATATTGGATTCCCTTTTGCTGCAAGGTGGTGATGGGTTTTGCAATCTTGGAGAATCCTTCCTCAAATCGTCGGTAATACCCTACTAATCCCATGAAGCTATGCACCTCATGCACATTCTTCGGAATTAGCCAATCCTCGATGGCCTTCACCTTTTCTGGGTCCACTGAGATCCCTTCTCCTGAGATGATATGCCCTAAGTAGTGAATCTCCTTTTGGAAGAAAGAACACTTCGACAACTTACCAAATATTTTATGTTCCCTTAAGCAAGTTAAGACTAACCGCAAGTGCTCCTCATACTCCTTCTCATTCTTAGAATATATAAGAATGTCATCTAAGAATACCTGAACAAAGTGGTCCAAGTAATTCTGAAAGACACTATTCATTAGGCTCATGAATACTGCTAGAGCATTGGTCAAACCAAATGGTACTACTACGAACTCATAATGCCCAAATCGAGTTCGAAAAGCAGTCTTAGAAATGTCATTTTCTTTAATCCTAAGTTGGTGATACCCCGACCGTAAATCAATCTTAGAGAAGACTGATGCACCTTTCATCTGATCAAATAGGTCATCAATTCTTGGTATAGGAT
Organism: Pseudotsuga menziesii; assembly: GCA_001517045.1. NCBI lineage: Eukaryota > Viridiplantae > Streptophyta > Pinopsida > Pinales > Pinaceae > Pseudotsuga > Pseudotsuga menziesii. The sequence goes on along the minus strand of LPNX010056750.1, from coordinate 190,030 downwards.
ACCTGTTCTTCACTGTGGCTTTGTTCAAATCCCTATAATCTATGCACAGTCGTGAAGATCCATCCTTCTTCTTAACAAATAGCACTGGTGCTCCCCATGGTGAGATACTAGGTCTAATTAGTCCCAAGTCTAGCAACTCTTTTAACTGGATCTGTAACTCTTGAAGCTCAGGGATTGTCATTCTATAAGGAGTCTTTGAGATCGGGTCTGCACCGGGTTTCAGTTCGATTGTGAAATCAAGCTCTCATTCTGGAGGAAGTTGTGGAAGTTCTTTTGGAAAGACATCATTGAACTCAGATAATACTGGGCAATAATTCAAGGAAGGTCCTTTACTATCGCTCACCGTCTCAACTACAAACAACTGACATCCTTGTCTTAAACACCTTTTAGCTTTCACTGTGGAGATGAAGCAGAGGGATATTTTCCTCTTTCAACCCTGGATTTGAATTGCTCGACCCTCATCATCAAGGCACAAGACTTTCTTTGCATAGCAATCCATGAAAGCTCTATGGTCTTCTAACCAATCCATGCCGACAATGAGGTCATAGGTGCCCAAATTGGTGACATAAGCATCAAACTTAGTGGTGCATACTCCTAAGTCAACTTGACACCCCCTTACCTTAAGACCTACTGCCTGTTTAACCCCTGAAGCCATCTCGACCGATTCAAAATCATCATGCTCGCAGGCTGCCAACCCACATTTATCTAATGCATATGGTCAAATAAAACTATCTGTTGCACCAGGATCAAATAAAATTTTAAGTTTGACATTGTTTACTTTACTAGAGAATTCTACTATGGTGGACTGATGCTCTGCCTAGTGGTTGTAAACAGCTGCATGAATCCGATGAGTGTTATCAGAATTGCCCATGGATGCTTTTCGTTCCTTATGCCTGCTGCTGGTCTGCCCCTTAGGACAATCCCGCTGAAAATGGGGACCTCCACACCCCAAACAAGAGACATTAGGTGGTGCTTGCATGTTGCTGGGATGTGTTCCTTCCCCTAGATCCTCTAAAAACCTCCTGATCCTCTATAGGAATTTCCCGGTGTTCGTCCCTGCCCTATGTATTATTCTTTTTTTTTATTTCTTTTAGTGTTGTATTTATTGAGCATAGCGTTAGTCTTATGATAGCCATCAACTGATAAGCATACCTATTGAAACTAAAACATGTTATGATCACTATTACGTGTTTGGATGCTTGATTTGCTGAAGTTACTTGTACTATTGGTAATAGTTATGACAATCTTGCAGGTTATTGCTATAATGTAGAAGCAATGGGTGTAATCGGTTAACTTTAACTGCTTTGAAAGCTATTACATTGGTATCATCTAACTCGTATTATAGATTTGATTACGATAAGGTCATGTTCTTGAAGGCTACATGATTGCGCCGAGAGGTGCTCTACAGCCCAGTATGGGGGAGATCTTGTCACGTGATGTAACGTGATGTAACGTTACTAACATGTCGGCAAAAAATAATAGTGAAAGTGAATATTATGGGGGAGATCTTGTCACGTGATGTAACGTGATGTAACGTTACTAACATGTCGGCAAAAAATAATAGTGAAAGTGAATATTATGGGGGAGATCTTGTCATGTCACGTGATGTAACTTTACTAACATGTTGGCAAAAAATAATAGTGAAAGTGAATATTATGGGAGAGATCTTGTAACGTGATGTAACGTTACTAACATGTGGGCGAAAAAATAATAGTGAAAGTGAATATTATGAGGGAGATCTTGTCATGTGATGTAACTTTACTAACATGTTGGCAAAAAATAATAGTGAAAGTGAATATTATGGGTGAAATCTTGTCACGTGATGTAACATTACTAACATGTAATAGTGAAAGTGAATATTATGGGGAGATCTTGTAACGTGATGTAACGTTACAAGACCTAGATTAATTTAAAAAGTAGACCAGTAACTTATTTTACGCTACATAATTCTCTGCATACACGATTCCTTCAGCAAGAAGCGTCGTATTTTGAAGCATTACGTCTTAAAATTCTACGA
>LPNX010056750.1:174454-187910 GCA_001517045.1 Pseudotsuga menziesii | reverse complement strand
TACTTCAGGTTTATAACACAAACCTAACAAATGCAGTTCCTGTTTCCAGGAAAGAGAGGATCAGTCGAAAGTCTTTTCCATGTATTAATGTTGTATAAATTGAAATCAACTCTACGCGGTCTTAGATGCGTAGCAATGCAGAGCCAATTCCCTATTGCACAGCATACCAATGGAGAATAACATTTGAGAGGAGCCACAAATTCTGAGTAGATACTCGGAGGCATCTGTTGAAGCTCGGTCCATGCATTGCTATCACTGCCCATGCAGTATTGCAATTCCCAGATGAGTATTTTCTCAACAACTTTATTAAGCTTGTTGACAACTTTTCCAACCATCATTAGGCGCCCATTGCTCTCTGCAAGAGACGGAGTTGAAATAGAGCATGGCATGGCTGCATCAAGTTCAGTCCATATCCAATTTTCTGGATCAAATGTAACAACTCCATATGGCATCTTTGTTATATAGTAGAACACACCATTGCACCACACTTTCGGATCGGACCCAAATTTTGTATGGGGCAGGGTGTCACCTGCCGTTTTTATCCAAGGCTATAACCATAAATCTTTGTATAAAGCGTATACACTCTTGAGTTCATGAAAGCAGCTGACATAATGTTATTCTCTTCTCTAGCTACAATAAGTTTAAAGGACCGGGCATCGTTGGTGAGACACATGGTTGCTTTGTGTATGAGCTCAAAGCTGGAAGTGGGAGGCAGTTGCATCACTGTCTTCCTAATCGGATTGCAGATTGATAATATATTGCAGTCTGCAACGAGATTCCTCAGACATAAAATGCTGCCAGCTGCTGCAGTAATAATAGACGTGCAAGGGATTGCAGGATTGGGTATCTTGTACCAGCGCTCCATTTCGAAGTCAAAGGCGCATGAGAATTGACCTGTTGTGGAGAGGAAGAACCATGCAGATTTCTTCCGGTATCTGTTCCTCCAATAGGCATCTGATAGGAGAAGAGATTTCCATTTTGTGCATACACTGCGAAACTGCACTGTGCAGGCAACCACATCAAGATCCTTTCAATCATTTCTTTGGGAAGCCCACTCCATAGGTTTTCTGCCTCTAATTACAAGCAGGCTGCAGGTATAATCTGCTTCTCGCTTTTCATGGGTTTGCACGGACTATTCTCAGACTGCACTGCACCTTTACCATTAGAAATGAAAACCGAGCAATAAATATATCCAGAAAACATTAACTATAGGCAATATTATGCAAGAGGTCAGACTAGTGTTGTTGATCGTTTGGCTAAAAACTAAAATGAGTATTACATGGAAAACGATCGTTTGGCTAAAAACTAAAATGAGAATTACATGGAAAACAAGACGTGTAGACATAATTCTGTATTATGAAACTGAAACTCAAAAGCCAGCAAATACTACATGAATGGTTGTGATGAAAATGGCTCAAACCATTGGATTTACATGACAATAATAATTCCACGACATGGAGTTGAACTAAAATGCATTCAAAGAAACCATGGATTTAAACACATACAATCACACTGCAAAATGAATTAAAACAATCCCACTGAGAGCGAAAACCTTCCAAAGGCATGGAAGAATCCCAAGCATTCAAAAATTCATGGAATAATGGAAGGTAGATTTCGAAAATATATAGTAATTATTTGGTTCAAGTTACCAATGGAGCCCTCATCCTAGTGTACAACGATGAAGTATTATTTTGTATTGTAATTCGAAAATAAATTTTCTAATAGGTCAAAATAAAACAATTTAATATCGGGGAGATGTTGTTTAATCTTCCTATCTAACAAAATAATAAAAAAGTAAAAATTTAATTAGTCGTAAAAAAAATATGTGGGTTAAGAAAAAAACACAAAATTGAATTATCATCAAAAAAATGTTGGCCTTGCACATGGTTTTAACATGTGCAAGGCATTCTAAACAACCCATGGTTTTATTGTACATGGTTTATGAATCTTTGCACATGGTTTTTAAACCATGTGCAAGGCCTCCTAAACAACCCATGGTTTTATTGTACATGGTTTAGGAGGGCCTTGCAAATGGATTTAAGACCATGTGCAAGGCCTCCAAAACAACCCATGGTTGTAGGAGGGCCTTGCATATGGTTTTAAAATAAAACCATCTCTGGGGAAATGATACAATGTTGGTTCCTAACAAAATAAAAATTTATAAAAAATATTATATGTCGACCATAAATAATATTAAATATTAATAATAAAAATATTATATGTGGACCTTAAATAAAACGATGTGTCTTTTGGTTTGAATCAAATCAATGGATACCTAAGAAGAGGTTTGCACCTCGAGAGATTTGATCCATCTCGGCGCTTGATAGAGCCTAGGATTTGGATCTACGCTGGTTATACCCAACTTTAACTGCTTTCAAAGCTATTACATCGATTATCACCTAACTCGTATTATAGCTTTGATTACCTTAAGTTCATATGCTTGAAGGCTAAGTGCAAAACAAATGCAATATCATAGCAAAAAGTATAAGGAATACCATAATCATTATTATGCTTATGTTAATGAAACAAATGTGATATCATAGCAAAAGGCATAAGGGATGATTATGCTTATGTTAAGGTCATGTGACTCCCTTAAGTGGATAATGTGACTCCCTTAAGTGGATAAGGGAAAAGTCATCATAATAACGGATTTTTTTTTATGTATTTAAATTTTGGCCTATTTCATAATCCGTCACTTAACATAAACCCGAGAATGGCTAGCTCCTTATACGTAAGGCTTTAAAGCATTTATGTTTTTGCCTTTAATCAAGTATATTAATATAATAATACATAACGCTTCCCTTTCTTGAATATTGAAATCATGGTTGGGTTGTAACATCCATAAAATCATTTTCGATTTTAGCTTTTTGCTCCATGCATTAAAAAGAAATGATATCCCCGAATGCCAAAATAATGATTGAAATAGTAGCTCAAACTAAATTTGAGTCTCTTTTTTTTCTTCATAGTGTTGAGGATAATTATCACACTACTCATTAACACGCTGGATATATGAAATTGTTTTTTGTATGGAGACCCCATTGCACAATTATTTTCATTATTTAAGTATTCATCTCACGTCATTTATGAATCCTTTTAATTCAGAGCGTGAATGTACCATTTCTTTTTAATACACTTGGTTCAGATCAGCTCCAAAGATTAAATGGAAATGCAGAAAAAAATAAAAGCAAATCGACCCTCCCCATGTTAGATTATGACTTTGTCATTGGCAGTTTCAGGGTTATGAGAAAAATGGATTTACATTACTGCTTTTTAGAAGCCTGAATTAGTACAAACCAATTGCTCGTCACATCTATGGTCAATACGTATGAATCTTTGTTGTAGCCTATGTTGACTATTTAAAATTTTGTAACACTGACTTGGACACGCGAAATCAATTTGCGTTTAACACATGTTGAGGTTTATTTTTATATTGGAGTAGTTATTATACATTTACCTGTGGTCGTGGTTATTTAAAACACTACCACAAAGTACATGCAAATTTGATAATGATAACAGATGTTTAATCCACCACACACCACTTGTGGATTTATGTGAATCTTCGAATGCAATGGTAATACTATGGTTACGCTGTTAGCGGGTTTGGAGGAGTGTAGTTCAATTTTTTTACTTATTCTATAATTGATTTTACATTTTAATCCAGTTTTTGTGCAGTCTATTTTAATTGAGTTTTTGTGCGGCAAGCAAAAAACGTGGTCTGGTAGGCTCCTTCCACGACCAACCTGAATAATATTAATAAATAATAAAAAAAACTAGATACCAAGTGGGTGTAAAAGCCTAGTTTCTCCATAGTCGTTCATTATTCCTAGCTGGTTTTTGACACAGAGCTTTGTGATTTAGAGAGGAGCGACAACTCTATGTTGCTCTACGATTTGGAGGGAGAGGAAGATCTATGTGGCTATCATATGGCACCCTAGGGACTTCATTCTTTCCCAATCTTAAAGTGCATTTTTTTTAAAAGATTCAGTTTTAGAAATGGCGATGGCAGAGAGTTCGTCCAAGGGAGGAGCCATCCACTGGAAGAAACTGGCTGTCCAGGGTATGCAGGATGCCATGGACGCTGGAGGCTTGAAAGCTTCTTCTACACTCTCAGATGGCGAATCCCAACACAAACCGCAGGAGCACTACACACACAAGAAGCCTGTGGTCAAATCAGGTGGCCGTGAATTGCCATAGAAAATTCAGGAAGATGAAGTCAAAGAGAAATCTGGAGATTCCCAATGGAAGGAAATGTCGGTTGAATCTGCAGAACCAGAGGCAAAGTCTAGCGTTTTATCTTCTGCCCAAGTTAAGAATGCTGCAGAAAACCCTAGCTCTGATCTGGAAATGAAGATGAATGCCCTTGCTCTGCTGATGTTTCTGTGCCTCTGCATATCTCCGTCATTTGCCGATTTGCGGCTCCCGAGGAGCGCCAGGTTCCCTCAAGCTCAGGCCAAACGGCTGATTAAAGAACTGAATTTGATTCCAAGAATCGCAGAACTGAAAGAGGAATACATTGACGGGCCGCGTTTGGTTGAAAGAAGTATCAATATAGGTATAAATGGGGACAAGGAAATCCCTGTCGGCCTCGAAGAGCTCGGCCATCATGCCAGATATTTTAGCCTCGAACACACGCACGCTACCAAAATGTTCTACTTCTTCTTTGAGTCACGAGGAAGCAAAGCAGATGACCCTGTTGTGCTTTGGATGACTGGAGGCCCTGGTTGTAGCAGTGAATTGGCTGTGTTTTATGACAATGGACCTTTCACGATTACAGACAATTTAACTCTGACCTAGAATGAGTATGGATGGGACAAGTTATTTTGTCTTTTATGTTAGTTTCAGTTTTTTTTTTTTTTGATGTTAGAGATAGTATTACAAATTTTAAACATTTTTGAGCACAAGATTGATACTTTTTTTAACCCTTAGCGAGCTATTCCTGAATTTAAGATTGGATCCAGTTGTGAGTATTTTATCTGGTTGTCATGGTTTCTTACAAGTTAATGAGTAGACAGTTATTTTATGTATTTGAAATTAGGGCAGATCATTTTGGGGTTTCAGTTTAGATGTCTGAAGAAGAGAAACAGAGGGTTCGAGCTGTAAGGTACTCACTGAAGAGGATACAGGGGGATGTCTATTTGGCTCTGTGCTTTTTCCAGTGGGCAGGTCTCCAATCCCCCCACTCCAAGCACAACACGCACTCCTATCCTTGGCAACGCCATCAATCTTCTCGGCTTGAGTAAGGTACAGTGTTCGTGTGAAGTGTTGAAGCTTATGGAATTGGAATGATTGTAGTGGAATGGCATGTGGATCCCCTCTGGGTAAGCACAAAAACTAAATTCTTTGACCTTCATATAATCCTCCAGGATTTGAACCTAGCACGATAGTGCTATTCCAAAAATGATTATTCTGGGATATTACGCCATGGCATGAATGCACAGGGCTAAGATTTCCCCAATGTCAGTTTTTGAATCTACACTGTGTTTGGAAAATAAACCATATTTATGGTATTTTTCATTTTGAATCTATAGGCATAGACCTAGTGTACACTTTAAATGCTTACAAATATACATTTGTAGCCAATTTTTGAGTTTTTATCCTGGATTTTCTACTGTGGTTTTATAAATTTTGTTCCTGAATATATAATTGAACATCTGGCATTATAAATTTTTAGAAATTGGCGCAACCCTAATTTAGGTAGGCATTTTTTTTTTTAATTTCCATTTTTGAAATAGTGGTCATTTATAAGAACGTAGTTCTAATTTCAATGGTAATATTTATTCAATGTGTTAATCTAGCCCTTTTGAAAACTATCAGGGCTTTCTATGGACCTGTATGCATATATTTGGTTTTGTGTAGTTCAACAAGAACTCTCCAAAGAGTAGTTCAACCAAAACCCACCAAAGAGTTATGTCCCTCAATAAAAATATCATAGATTTTTCCTACAAAACATTTATACAAATATCATAGATTTTTCGTACAAAACCATTTTCATGGTTATTGAATAGTGACAAATTACAGTAATTGTAAATTGTTTTAGACATCATACATACTCATTATTTATTTGAGTATATACAAAATGCAAAGTTTTCATTTCGCTCTCTCTCTCGATACGCTAACTAACTCTATGTTTTGTTTGTACATGTAAAGGTTTTTTTGTTTTTGTTTTAGGTGTGAATAGGCCTGAAGGTCTCAGTGTTTGATCCTTTGGCTCTGATACCATTCTGTAGTGGTCTGCTTGCCGAGCAGAGCACTAAGTCCTGAACTTTAATAGCAAAATGACATTTTCTCTTATTTTGATTTTCCAGGATTCATTTATTCATAAAATAACGAGAGGGTTCACCGAAAAATACCTGAACCTTAGTGAGCTGAAGATAGTCCTTGAATCCGGCTCCTGTAGCCTTGCCTCTCCCTCGTCTGAGCCTGTATGAGCCTTGAAGCCAATTCGGATGATCCACCCTGCCGACTAGCGTTGAACTTGCTGGCCCTAGGAAACCGACAAGTTTCCTAGCCCCCGAGCCCACGTCCTAATAAACCCAATAGTAACTTCCCTCTGATGAGTGTAATTCTTCCTCTGGAGTTAACCCCCTCCTCCAGTTTTCTCCCCCTCTATTCCAGCACCTTCTCTCCTCCTCCTTTTGCAAAAATTATCTCCAAGATACTTTCCCAAAAAAAAATCCCCCTCTTCAACCATTCGATCCCCCTCCTTTCTTCCACCGCATCTTCTTCTTCCACCGCCTCCTTCATATTTAAAATAATAAGTTTTATTTAGTTCTTTTCTTGGACAGTTCAACTAGTTCAGGTTTTTATTAAGACATTCATTGTACGCAATTAATTTTTCTTGAATTGTACAATTTTCACCCCGGATGAGATGGTGGGAAATTACTAGATGTTTATCCTATTGATTTGAACGTGTAAATTTAAAACATAACTAGCTGTCATAAAATTACACAAATATTGTTTGTTTAAGGTTTTATGCTAAATGGTAAAATAATGGTAATAATAGTATTGTAAATTATTATATGTTATTAATAACTTAATAATAAGTACTTAATAATAAACAATATTAATAATAGATAATGACAACAAAATAAAATAACAATTATTATGATTAATCAATAATAACTAATTGCGGTATTATTATTAATTGATTGAAATGATAACATCGACATGTTTATGTTTGTTAAATCCCCCCGCACATTGATTTTTAATAAATAAGGTACATTTACAGGTTTAAATAAATCACAATTACTTAGTTAACCCATCCAACTATTTAATGTTTTTCAATTAATATTTCATACTAGCGTGCATGTGTGAGGTGTGCATGCATGGCCAGTACATGCACAGGCTGCACATGTACTATAGCAAAAAACCCTAAATTCTAGCTGATACAAACAATATTTCACGCAACAAGACCAATATACAGATATAATACGATTTCTTTTGACATTCAGAGTTATTTAACAGTTATGTTCTTATTAATCAGTTAGTTAAGATTGGTACCTACTATCACTAATCCGGTATCATAAATGTCCAACTCTCAACAATAATAACTAATATGTCAAACCATCCTAACCTACGTCCGCATCCTCCCTATCCTTCCTCTGCTAGTACAAAGTCGATGCTAGCTGTATTGACCTTCCCACACAGAACCTGAGAGCAGTAGCGTCGGCTAACTAGCGGACCTAGCCTCTCCTAGCAGGCATCCGACCATCGCCATCACAACAACTTGGGGAGAATCTATCAGCACTTCCCTCCCACGACCTTGGGTATCAAAGTGACATAGGGTGGGAAATGCATCCATCCCTCTCAACATACTGGGCACATACTCCATCAAACCATACTGCGTTGCTATCGAGTTTATTGGTACGTGTCATTGTAGCATCACTTGGCAATTAAGGCTCTCTTCAAGATATGTATTGAGTCATACTTTGCATCACACACTTGGCTATCACATAGCCCCTGTACCCTGCAGGTTAGCACAATGCAATCATGCATTCATAACAATATTAAATCAATAGCTGGTCCATATTATCAACATTATTTCCTTTCATCACATAAAATCACAAAATAAATCGCATCATGGATGGGTGCCCATGTACCACCTCATACATATCACATCATACCAAGGATTACAATCAACTATATGTTTTTGTTATGAAATAAATGAATCTGATGATGACTACTACATGATAATCACATAAGCACAATAATTTCATATAAATGATAATCATCATAACATCATAATCAAAGCATCTACATGGGCATGTTAATTGTCGTAACATCATGATCAAAGCATAATATAAGCATGATAACATCATAATATCATAATTAGAGCATAATCCTAATAACATCATAACATCAGTAAATAATCACATATAACATGCCAAAATATAGTTTATGAAGTATAGTTGAGTCCACAGATAATAAGTAAATATAGTGTAATAAGTCTGAGTGATAAATATGCCTGAGTCAAAATATGGGGCACTACAGTACCTGCAAGTGGAAGCTATTTTAATGGCTAAATATCCTACACATTCAAACACCCGACATTAAAAAATTCATAGACAGATCTGACCTCTATTCAGATAATCGAATAACTTGGGAACTATCACGTTCCACCCAAACATGACCCAAAATCATTCCTAATTTCAATTCGGATCCCCCCGAGCTGGTTTCAACATTCAAGTAGATTAGAGCTCCTAAGGTAAGGCTTCCCTATCTGGGATTTCAGGTTCTGTAGTAGTTTCCTTTTTCCTCTCACGAAAATGTTCTCCAAAAACTCTCTTGAAAGTAATCACACAAAATTTTGGAATCCTCCAAAGATAGATAGATAGGTAGGTATGTAGATAGATCCCCAAGCCTCTCTTTGTCTTGGGTCTTTATAGACAAAATTTTCAGGAAAAGGGGCAGTTAAATCAAGAATCATTTGATTTCTTGAAATAACCCTTTTCATTTACTTTAGGTAATTTTAATATTTATTTAGGAACTTTTGACTAGTTCCTACTTTGATTCTTGTAGGTATTTTAATATTTAATTATCATTAGTAATAATAATAACATGTGTATCCTTTCTTTATTACTTATAGATACTGGTATTATTACTATGCTTACTCTTTATACATATTATGTATAAATTATATATCTATATATATACCCTTTGTTAACATTTTATCCTTAGGTATCATATAGCATGATCCCTAAACATATGAAACTTTTCTTTTAGCTTAGTCACTTTATTTAATAAGGCCTTTAGGTAGGGGTTAGGTCAACTAGGTTAGGAAACTCTAAACCTCCTTGCATGTTGGATTCCATCGTATAACATGGTAGTTCTTCAGTACTTGATGAGATACAAAAATTCAAAATTTCATTTAATGACTTAAAAATAAGTAAGATGAGATCAATGTTTTATCAAAGTTGTTTTCACTCAACATATTAATTATTTTTAGTAACTCCTGGCGCTTATCCAGAGGTCATACTCAGTGCTAAATAAAGGGAGTTACAAACTTAGTGAAATTCCATAGTACAGTGGCCAAGGATCTGATGTTCCAGAGCTTATGCTCGGCATCAACTTGGAAGGCTCCAGGGCTTATGTCAAACACTTCCAATTTTATCTTTTCATGTGCATTAGAGTTTCATGATCAACACAAATGTTTCATAACTCATGTGTTCCAGAGCTTCTTACTCAACACAAATATAAATACTCATGTGCTCCAGATATTCTCGCTCAACACAAACATCAAATATTGATGTGCTCCAGAGCTCCTCGCTCAACACAAAACATCTCATCAATTATCTTCTTCAGTTTCCACGCCAAACACATGAAATCATATATATAAACATATGGAATTATCTTACGCCCAATATATCAAACAAATAATCATGTTCATGTGAAGTGGGGTCTTAGGACCAATATACCAATTAAAAAATCAAAGTAACATCATAAGCAATGCGGCTTATGCCCATAAGTGTTAGGTCAAAAATTAGGATATTACAAATCACTACCTTATACCAAAACCTAACGCTAGTGAAAACCTCAATCATGGAATTATATCATTATAAACCCTTACAATTAGAGATCACATAGTTTTAACTGTTTTTTCACATGAGGACCAAGGCTAGACTTGGATTCCTCTTCATGGCTATACATTTGGCTTAGGACTAAGGTTCTACCTTGATCTCCATAATTACATTAAAGGGATTAAGACCATACATATGGTCCCCCTATTTTGTCATGTGCACTTATAGTATTTTTATAAAGAGAGCCAAACTTAGCCTTAGGGTTGAGCATGATTAAATAGAAAGAAAAAGATAATTTAATACAAAGCATCACCTGCATGTTGAAGAACACCTCACAATATTGTTCCCTTAGCAAACATACACTTTGCACAACCTGTCATGTAGCAGTAAAGTATGTATTAGTGAAATAACAAAAACTATAATAGTTATATTTAGTAGTATGCAAGAACTTCAATGATGTGTGTGTGTGTGTGTATTTATGTTATATCAATATATGTGTGTGTGTGGATTTTTGAAATGTGTAACAAAGTTTACCAAAAAGTAATAATTACATATATTAAAAAAAGTTGAAATAACATTATGCATGTCATATTTTTTACCGTAATAAGTAATAATATTATTAAAATGCTATATTATATTTATAAAAGTATTTTACTAATTCTTTTTACTCTACAGAGTTGAAAAACCAAAGAAAAGTTAAAAGTTTATCCTTTATGTATATAGGGTAATTTGGTAATTTTTTCACATTGTCTTTCCTTGTTTTTATTTTTTGTTTTTTTTTTATTTTTAAATATATATTTATATAACCTTATCGCCATTCAAGCCAATGATTATGGATAAACTTGAATGAAACGTCTCACTAGAAAAGTTGCATATTCAACAGGAGGAGGAGAATGGATTTGTTGGATTTATTTATATTAGGTTGTGCTACCCACCTTTAATACTTTTCAATTCCATTTATAGAGCATTTAACAGGGTCTTAAATGCTTATCTATTTGTGGTGTGGGATACCCAGGGTTGGTTATCAGTGCCCAATAAATAGCCAAGTGCATTTTTCATTATGTCATTCATTCAAGATATAATGCCTTGCATGTATGATTATCTCTTCATGGTGTGGGATACCCATGGTCAGTTATCAGTTGCCAATAAACAACCAAATGCATTCTGCATTTGGTCATTGAGTCAAGATATAATGGCTTGCGTGTATGGTGGTTATTCTTATCTGCAGTTATAATTTCATGGTTTGGCTATTAATATATAGTGAGTTATGTCATATCACAACCCATACATTCTCGTCCCTATTTGTATATAATAACCTTTAATAATAAAATATATGGAATAATTAATTATACACGAGGGAGCACCCCATTGAAGCACGATGCTTATTAGTTGTTGTGTTCCTGTTTTTACACTCGGATATTGTTAATCACTTCAAAGTTGTTACTGGTAATGTTTCAATACATGTATTGTTAATCCCAACTATAATGTTTCTAAAAATCATTAATAAAAAAAATAAATTTATAGGCTAGTTAACTGCTACATTTTAAGGACATGGTTTAACTTCTGTGGAATGCATATGTCATTTGTTTACTAAATCCAGTGTCGTAAGCTTATTTTCCCTTTTATAATTTTTCTTGTATAATGATGATGTGTTTATGTGATGTGGTTATATTACTTGGATTTGTTTATATGGTTACTCTTCCTGTCTCTACTAGTATTAGGAAGTTGTTGATGTTGATTTAGTTACACTTTACTTTAAATTTATATGTCTTATTTTTCTTTATGGTTTTATTTATTAAAAATTATGACTTGCCTTTGAATGTCAAGAGGTGGAGTGTTGGGGTTTATCCCTTTAGGGTCCACTTAGAAAGGTAAGGTTTCCTACTACTTTGACGGGCTTACTTGGTTCATTGCGAACTAATGCAGGATCCTACTCCTTTGTAGGTTATTCCAGCGATGAACTCTATCTACAACCATGGCAAGTAAAATCATTATATTTCACCCCATCTACACTACACTATCTTATCCAAGATAGTGAAAGGAGGATTAAGTTCCTAAGCATAGCTGTGCCTAAGTCCTACGTTTATGCAACATCAAAAGTGTATGGTTATATCTTTATGTTCATCGTTACTATTATGTTTAAGGTTATGAAACCTTATCCATCTTGATTTTTTATGTTAATCAATGTGTAAACCTTAAGGTAAAATGCCTAGGATTTAAGGCATAATCCATATCCCATGGAAAACCTTATAGAAAGTACCATAGAGAACTATGGGATATATATAAATGGTTTATGGAATATTCCATATGCCATACAACTTTGTTTTAACATTGTAATGGAGGGTTTTGTTATAGGTTTAATGTTGTTAGAATAATCAAACCCATAGTATTACCCACTTAGACATTAATTCATTTATTTTTGTCTTATTTGCCTAGTTCATGAGTCCCACCATGTTCAAGTTGCTAATTGCCTATCCATAGAGGTCAAACTTGCCATCTTTGACTCATGTAGCGCTTGGGAAATCCTTAGGAATCAAATCTGCTTTATTCCTAGCCTCCTAGGCACCCTTCTGCTTTTTCTGCTTTGTTGACTGCTTTTTCAGTTTTTAAAGCACATAAGGAAAGCAAGACTAGGTGAGGTGAACCTGTTTTATTCCCCTTTCATCCTCCACTCTTTCCTCCATGCAAAAGCATGTATGAGCTACCATTCCGCCACTCATTACCTTGCCCATGCGCCCTTTCCAATTTGTGAGCCTCATGACAGATTTGGGATCAGCTTTTTACACCTATGGGGGATTTGCCTGTTTTGGGTAAGCCTGCTTTATGCTAGATTTGGATGCTTCCTCATGCATTTGATTTCTTCATGTATTCTATTTATTCAGTAGCCTATGATATTATAGGGTTGGCTATTGTACACTGAGTTAATATAATTTTGTGTTACAGCTCCATTTTCAGTCTCCATTGTTGACAATTTTGCATGATCAATTGTAATTTGTTGTGAGTGAAATTAATATATTGCTGATCAGAATTTCTACATGGTATTAGAGCCATTGTAGGTTGTTACTCTCCTTCAAAAAAAATTTTGCGGGCTTGACATCAAGACTGGGAGCCTTCTACTGACAGCCGGGACAGATTTTCTAAAGCTATGGATTCACAGAAAACTATCCTCACTCCCTTCAACTTTTTTGAATGGAAAGCAAAGATGGAGATCTGGTTGAGAGTGAAAGACATCTACAGGGTGACTATGGCTATAGAATCAGAGCCCAATGCTGCTACAGAGAAGATCAAATGGCACAATCGGAGAGATGAGGCCTATGGCCTCCTATGTCTCAGTATTTCCCGAGACCTCCTTTTCCATCTCGATGGATTAACTTCACCGGATCAAGTATGGGAGAAACTTTCTGAACTCTTCGAAAAGACAGATGAGATGAGGGGACATC
>LPNX010056750.1:131344-171213 GCA_001517045.1 Pseudotsuga menziesii | reverse complement strand
CAAAATTGCCATATTTGACTCATGTAGTGCTTGGGAAAGCCTTAGGAATCAAATTTGCTTTATTCCTGGCCTCCTAGGTGCCCTTCTGCTTTTTCTGCTTTGTTGACTTCTTTTTCAGCTTTTAAAGCACATAAAGAAAGCAAGACTAGGTGAGGTGAACCTGTTTTATTCCCCTTTCATCCTCCACTCTTTCCTCCATGCAAAAGCATGTATGAGCTGCCATTCCACCACTCATTAGCTTGCCCATGTTCCCTTGCCAATTCGTGAGCCTCATGACAGATTTGGGAACAGCTTTTTACACCTATGGGGGATTTGCCTATTTTGGGTAAGCCTACTTTATGCTAGATTTGGATGCTTCCTCATGCATTCGATTTCTTCATGTATTATATTTATTTAACATCCTATGATATTACAGGGTTGGCTATTGTACACTGAGTTAATATAATTTTGTGTTACAGCTCCATTTTCAGTCTCCATTGTTGACAATTTTGCATGATCAATTGTAATTTGTTGTGAGTGAAATTAATCTATTGCTGGTCATAATTTCTAAAAATGTTGGGGTGGTGGACTACACAAATTCATAGTGAGCTTGACTATAGCTCCATGGGATTTTATTTCATGGGTAGTCGAGGACATGGTGGCACTTTAATTTCTCTTGGGAAAACATGGGAAAGAAACCTCAAACACTAGATAAGGATGAAATGTGATTCATTTGGTTTTCTCTTTATTTGTCTGAGTGGTTTCGAGCTCTCAGAATATATCATGCAAAATTCCACAACCTTCCCACTCATCTCGAAGGTAATATTTAAACATGGTTTGTAGCACTGTAATGGTTTGTTTTCTTTTGTTTCAGTTTTCATACTTCTCATATCTTCTATGTGTTTGGCTTGTAGGTGGCATAGAGTTGCTCGAACATGATTTCAATGGTTTCTCAATAGGCAACATGTGCAACCTCTAAGTGGGTAATCCCTACAAAATGCAAAGGCCCTTACCTCTGCATGGTCATTTTGATAGAGATTTGAACTCTGGGTTGGGGTAATATTGTTGTGTAGTTTCGATTTTTTGGGTTTGATATTTTTTTGGGGTTATTTTGATAGTTTGGGCATCCAAGGGATGCGACTGTATAAGACCGTGTCATGAGACTTCGTATCTGTAAATATTTCGTTGTGTTGCAATGGTTTGTAATGTATTGGTTTATCATTTTAATGGGATGTGTTAGCACTAGAAATTTACCAAAGGTTGTGAAGGCTCATTCCCAAGTAACAACAGAACCACTTTAGGAAAGGGAGCTAGTTTCTCCAGTTCCAGAGAGGGATCTCTCACAAATGTAAAACAATGCCAACTATATTGTCACAAACTGAATATTAGGAAAATAACATCAAATTTTGGTGGTTGAAAATGAAACAAAGATATATTGGGATATGAAGTCAAAAATATCAAGGATACAGGGTGATATGCACAAGAGAATGATCACATGAGTGAGGTAGTTCCTTGATCACGGTCATATAAGAAGAAAGATGATAGTCCACTAGCGCAGAGCACTGCGGGGATGAATTCCACACTAGCTTTGGGAGAAATATTTGGTGAATACCAGAGACAATGGTAGGATCATATGATTATGAATTCTCGGCTATTATACAGTAAGTCTACAATATGAATAACACCACAATGTAAAATATAATAGGAAGGACATGCACATAAAAGAAAGAAAGTTATAGACTGGAATTAAGAGACACGCAAGATTTCCTTTAAATGCATATAGCCAGCATATAGCTCTAAAACTTGTATTAATTCAAAACGAAATACAACAGTATCATAAGCTCAAAAAAAACCAACCCCTTCTCCTTCTACAAGGAGGTAAATTTATAATCTATCGGACCTCCTAGACCGACCTTAGAATCAAAATTAGTTACAAACTGAAGAAAAACTTCTAACAAAATCGAATGTGGCATATACACCATGATTTACATAAGATAGAAATAAACTACAGGCTATTGGAAAAAATAGGCTAAAAAGCCTTTTTCTGTGTATCTCGATTGATGACAACTATACAAAATATGAGAGAGGTGACTGCAAATAGGTAATTCTTGAGGAAAAATCTTCGTGCTGCCTTCCTTGATATATTTAAGGCTGTAAATTTAATTTGTTTGATACATACAATTGAATTGACTTCCATAGATTAGGACCAGGAAAAGTTGCCACGTCCATGTCGTGTGCTATTACTTTGAGCTCCATATTCTTTGTGTATGAGAAATCAGGTACTGTAGCACAGGTGGTTTTAAAATCAGATAACAATTCAAATGATCCATTAAATTTATCAAACACAATGGGGCCCAACAAGGAGTGCTGCATATCCCCAAATTTGTTGCATTCAGCCCTATGAAGGACTAATCTTTCCAGATTCTCTTCCTGAGTCAATAAGGGTCCTTTTTCTTCCCAAAAAAAGGGATCCCCCTTCTTACCAATGGTTTAAATAACTCAATCACCTATTTGAATTTGTGATCTATAATATCAATATTGGCCTATAAAATGTCCAACATCCTATGTTTTCTAACCACTTTTCTATCTCCATAAATAACGACAACTCTGTTTTGGATACCATACCTACTGGTTTGTTCTTCTGATAAGTTGCTTAGGAAATTGACAGCATTTTGAGCTACCCCCACTGATCTCTTATGCAATTCTCCCTTTACTATCGAAACCTTTTTCTTGGCTATTTCCAAGGCATCCTCCTGATCTGCAATGAAATCTAAATAAGTTCTAAACTTGTCGGCTTATGAAATGATTTTTTCCCAGATCATATGCCAACATCCCTGTAGGGCCATTTGTCTAATAATTTGCTTGTTTAACTTGCCATTTTGATCTAGCAATTCCTGACATCTTTCTATTAACTTCTTCTTCTCTTCTTCCTTTTTCAAATCCATGTCTTCCAAGTTCTTATTTTGCATATTTAACCCTGTAAGCTCCACATCCCTTAGTTTTACCTGTGACATAGGATTAGATAAGGAGGTGGTGTATGTTTCCACATTAGGCATAGTGGTTGGAATTTCCACTAATTCACCTTTCTCTTGTACCTCTTTTTCTTTGGTTGCTAGCTTAACCTTTAAATCCTCTTCACTTTATTTTTCCAACTTAGCTTCTTTCTCCCATTGTTTCTCTTTCTCCTCGAGCTTCAAAAGTTTTTCCTTGCAATCAATCAATTCAGTATTTAAAGCCTCCTTTTCCTTCTCAAACTTAGTCAACTCAGAGGTTTGAATGAGCTGGGTAGAAGGGATTTTCATCTTCTTTTTAAGCTCCCAAATTTCCTTTTCTTTCTCATCCAGCAACTTCTAAGCCAATCCTCCCTTATCTTCCTGTCCATCCACCTTCACCAATTCATCTTGTAACTTTTGAAATTCAAATTTAAGGGCCTTGTTTTCAAGTCTTACTTTCCTCGAGAGGTCTTTATTTTTTGTTTTACTTGACTCCAGCTTGGATATCTGTAAAGTAGCCTTTAGCAATATGGTATTCAGGATATCATTGGTTTCTCTGTTAAGGTGTATGATATCCGAAGTAGGAACTTTCTCTAGGTTCACCCTAACCTCTGACATTTTATTTCCCACTGTCATGGCTAGACTTAGGGTGTCTATAGCATGATCCCTTAAAGTCCTCAATGCTACATCTATCCTGGGTAACTATCTTATTTCCTCATATAGCTTTACTATCTCATCGTAATTTTTACTAGCCTTCTCTCTGTATGTATTCATCCAATATTCTTTAGATGCATACATGCTTGGAATTTATCCATCAAATACAGATTCCTAAAGTTCTAACACAGTTGTTATGGGCTCTTCTTGCTTTTTTTTCCCTTCTCATTTATCTTCTCCATCT
This sequence comes from Pseudotsuga menziesii, assembly GCA_001517045.1. Classification (NCBI taxonomy): domain Eukaryota; kingdom Viridiplantae; phylum Streptophyta; class Pinopsida; order Pinales; family Pinaceae; genus Pseudotsuga; species Pseudotsuga menziesii. The sequence continues at coordinate 167,343 of LPNX010056750.1, read as the reverse complement.
TCCCTCTCATGTTTCCATTCTTCATCTGCACTATCTATTGTTTTTGTTCCACTTTTTTCTTTTTTGGGGTGCTAACAGTATCTATTTCATTAGTATCTGTGGTCTCTACATGCTCTCTCTTCTTGGTATTGTTTGAAAAACTTACCAACGATGAGACATTTCCCACCATTGAAACTACGTTAGACAGGTTCATTTGGGAAGAATTGTTTCCAGGCAAGCATGAGGCATATTCTTGTTCCATGCTGATATCCTGTGTAGTACAGTTAGGATAATCTTCCCAATTTGTTGCTTCTCTAAGTCTAGATATTTCAATGTGCTTGAAATACTTATTCTTATTAGCCTATCTCCTTTTGGAAATTATCTAGTGTGGGTCGTAATTTATGGCCCATCCCAAAGAGAATCCCATACTTTTGAGAAAACTATCAACCAATGGTAGGGAAGTTCTATTTTTGACAGGGTATGGTCCTATCCCCCAGGGAAAATTAATACCTAAACTCTGCCTAAAACTTAGAATATGCTCTTCTTCAACAGTAAGCCTTTTTCTAATCAATTCCAAAGAAAAAATCCTGATTGTCAAAAAGGCTAGAAGGACATATGGTTGATGTAAAAAACCATATAGTCTTATAACTGTTTCAATTTTTTTCAGGAACCAATCTCCTATCATCTTACTAGGAGATAGTTGTAGCATTTCCCTCATCTCCAGCAACACTCTGGGAAATATTTCTGGAAAGAATATTTCATATATCTCTACCATCAAAGAGTTCATGAATTCACATTAATTCTTGGTCGTGTCATCAGTGATCACTAATCGAGGTGCCTGTGAATTATCTTCATTATACAACAAGAAAAATCTCAATAAAAAAGATTGAAATCTGAACACTCTGGTGCCGTGGAAGTTTGCTATCTGAGAACGAATTTTTTCAGCTAGATGTTTGGGTACACAGGGTACTCCCAAAATACCAAACACCTTCAGCAACCGCTTCACAGAAATAGATCACTGATCAACACACCGATGTTTGTCACGTGGTTAAAACCCTCGAGAGGGAAACAGTCCATGGCTCTAGCCAAATAGCTACTTGGAGCAATTTATTATGAAAAAGAAAGAAAGTTACATGAGCTTCTCATAATCAATCAACTAGCCAAGGACCCTCTATGCTCTTTAAATAGGTATCATAGACCAATCGGGTGTTAAGCCATGGATCAACGCTAGGTATGATCTAAGAGAAGTTGAACCATCGTATCACTCTATGTCTATAACATATTGTGACCATCGGATTAGAATATTTACAAATGCATACTAATGAATACTAAAGAAACACACTTTTACCTAATGGATATATTACACAAGTTGATCTTAACTAACTCCTAAGTGTCTAAATATCCTAACATCCCCCCTTAAGAACAACTTCGGATAGGATTGAAGGATTTACAAAAGTGACACTATTAGGAGAAGGAAGGAGGCATTAGAGCCTATCCCCCCTTAAGGACACATTCCTGAACTCCTAACATAGACCGAAGTTTAGAAAACTCTGCTTCTGTAAGAGACTTGGTGAATATGTCTGCAACTTGATCATCTGTAGGGAAATAGAGAACTTCAATAACACTATCATGAACAAGATTTCTAATGAAGTGCATGTGTAGCTCAATGTGTTTACTGCGTTGATGTAGAATTGGATCTTTGGCAAGCTTGATGGCACTTTGATTGTCGCACCAAAGTGGAGTAGGCTGCTGCTGCTCGAATCCAAACTCTAAAAGGATCTGTCAAAGCCATAAAGCTTCCTGACTGGCATCAACTACAGCTTGATATTCTACTTGTGCTGAAGAAAGAGAAAGAGCTTGTTGTTTCTTACAAGCCCAAGTGACAGGTCTAAATCCCATACTGAAAACATAACCTACAGTAGACTTTCGATCATCAGGATCGTCGGCCCAATCTGAATCAGTGAAACCAACCAACAAAGGTTTCCCCCCTGTACTGTAATGAATCCCAAACTGAATTGTACCTTGAATATATCGAAGTATTCTTTTTGCTGCTTTCCAGTGACTTTCATGAAAAGTTTCCATATAATGGGAAACACAACCAATGGCAAAGGAAAGGTCTAGATAGGAATGAGTCAAGTATAAAAGACTACCAACAAGCTAACGATACAAGGTGGCATCTACTTCAAGGGAAGTACAATTAGCAGAAAGTTTGACTCCAGACTGGAATGGAGAAGGGGTTGGTTTACAATGTTCCATGTGGAAGTGACGAAGAAGGTCACAAGCATATTTATACTAGGAAAGAAATATTCTTTCTTTGGTTTTCAAGACTTGGAGACCAAGAAAATAATGCAAATGTCCTAAGTCTGACATTTCAAAATTTTTCTTAAGACTGGATTTCACATGGGTTATAAGTTTAGGGTCACTACCAGTGAGGATAAGATCATTAACATAAAGAACAAGTATGATGAGATGGTTTCCTACTTTCTTGGTATAGACATTGGGGTCAGAATGACATCTAGAAAAACCAGTGTCAAGGAGAAACATATCCATTTTGGCATACCAAGCTCTAGGAGCTTGCTTAAGGCCATATAAGGATTTCTTAAGGAGACAAACAAGGCTAGAGTTATTCTGAACATATCCAGGAGGTTGTTCCATGTAAATTTCCTCATGTAAATCACCATGTAAGAGGGCAGACTTGACATCCATTTGATGGACTTCCCAGTTATGTAAGGCTGCAAGGGAAAGAGCAAGGTGGATGGAGTTCATTTTTGCTACAGGGGCAAATGTTTCATTGTAGTCAATCCCTTCAACTTTGGAAAAACCTTTGGAAACTAACCTTGCCTTAAGTCTTTCAACACTTCCATCTTATGCATACTTAGTTCTATAGACCCATTTACATCTGACAAGTTTTCTTCCTTTTGGAAGAGGAACAAGATCCCAGGTATCGTTCGCCATTAAGGAATGATATTCTTCATCCATAGCTGCATCCCAATCTAGATTTCTTGAAGCTTTTGCAAAAGTTTCTGGATCATGATTTTCAGAAACTTGAGAAAAAAGAGAAGAGGCTCACTGAAACTAAGAATGTGTTCGATGTTGATCTCTAGGATCACCGGCAATATCACCAACTGCTTTGTATGTTGAACGGACCCATCGAGGAAGTATTGGTGCTAGTGCAATTGGAGGAACATGAGCAGGCGAAGGTGGATTTTAATCCTCACTGTCATTATCAGAAACTGGAGTTGGAAACCTGTCAAGGAAGCTAGAAGAAGAGGAAGAATATGGCACAATCGCCGAATTAGGCTCGCAGGCCAAAGATGGCACACCCGCCAAGTTAGGCTCGCAGGCCAAGATATTTTCATCAAATTTAACATCTCTTCTAATGATTATATCATGTGAATGGGGCTGAAGAAGTCTATAACCTTTTACATCTTCGGAATATCCAACAAATATTAACTTTTCACTTTTAGGCTACAATGCTTTCCATTTGTCATCCGGAATGTGAGCCCATGCTTCACAACCAAACACATGAAAGTGACTTACATTTGGTTTAATTTTACTCCATGCTTATTTCGGTGTTATACCTTGTAAAACTTTAGTGGGTGTGCAATTAACTATGTAATTTGCACAATTTATGCCTCAACCCAATATTGAAGACTTAGTCCCTTAGATTGGATCATACAATTACCCATTTCTTTTAAAGTGCAGTTCTTCTGTTCAGCTACACCATTTTGTTGTGGTGTATATGGAACAGTGTGCTGTTGTTGGATTCCTTGTTCGGTACAAAAAGTAGTGAAATTTTTGTTAACATATTCTCCTGCATTGTCAGATCTTAACTTAATAATTTGATGACCATATTGTTTTTCAACAAGGACCTTGTAGGCCAAGAACATGTTAAATACTTCGCTCTTAAGTTTTAGGAAGTAAACCCAAGTGCATATGGAGTAGTCATCAATGAAAGTTAAGAAATATTTGAAACCAGAAAAGGAAGGAGATGGAAGAGGACCACACAAGTCACTATGCACAAGATCTAAAGGAACCGAGGCGTACTAGGAGGCACGTTTGTCAAAACTATCTCGATGATGTTTTTCGAGTACACAATTGGAACAAACACCATCCTTGCAAGATACCATTGGAAGACCAGTCACCATATTGTCTTTACATAGTTGTTGCAATGAGCGATAATTTAAGTGACTAAATCGCTCATGCCAAAGTTTGCTCAAGTTATCACTATGAGCAACAAAAACTGAAGGAAAAGGTGATGACCCAAAGTTGTTAAATTTGTACAACCTGATAATATCATCAACAGTTCCAGTAGCAAGTACATTTTGAGGATTTTTAAAATCCTTGATTACAACTTGGTGAGGTGTAAACATCATAGTTTTACCTTCACTTGAATGAGTAATTTGATAGACTGATAACAAATTGCAGGAAATTTTTGAAACACATAGTACATCACTGAAATGACCATTTTCTACTGGAACTGTTCCAGATCCTACAACACTTAGAGATCTATCATCACCAACAAATATTTGTTTGGTGTTACATTCATGCATAGTAGAAAAGATGGATTTATCCTTATCCATATGATAAGATGCTCCAGAATCAATGAGCCATTCAATTGAAGTAGAAAAAGAAGATGCAATATAAGAGTAACCAGAAGCACAAAGTGCATGTCCATGAGAGGTAGATTCTGAAGATGAATCTAGGCTGACATGGTGCTTCTTCATTGCTGCTTCCAAGGATGCCATCAAAAATTCGTCATGATTATCTTTCCCACAAAAATTGCAATGACGCTCAGTCTTATTTCCTTTTTGCTTGGATCCTTTGTCATTTTTTGAAGAAGGAGCTGACTGAGAAGGTTTGGGACCCTTGTTGTTTTGCTTATTATCGTGAAAATTATGTTTCTTGGGAGGCTTGGACTTTTCTTTCTGTTGGGACAATAAGGCTTTCCCAGATGTATCTGTATTGTTAATTATTCCAAGATGAATGAGCTCATCTTTCTCTCTAATTAAGGAATCACAAAAGGATTCAAGGATAGGCTCTTGATAGCTAGTTGCAGTCAAGGATTCTTTCATGGAGTAGAATGTAGATACAAAAACAGAATATGTAGGTCCAAGTTTTGAAAGAATATGATAAATACATTGTTTGTCTTATTTCTTAATCTTGCATTCAACACATAATAGTCTAAAAGTTTTATACTTAGATAAATAGTCTTGAATGCATGAAAAATCATTTGGATTCAAGGAAAGCAACTCATTCTCAAGTTGATGACCCCGAATTTCATTATGTTTACCAAACACAGATTCCAACTTTTCCCAAGTGAGATTAGGTTCATCGATTCTAGATATGTGGAATCACAAATTAGTAGAGATTGACATCCCATTTAATCCACGAGCTTCATCACATCGATTTTCCCATTTAATTTCCTTATCATCATCAGTGGGTTCTGTTTCTTTCCCTGAGGTTATCGTAAAAAGTCCCCTACTTCACAGAACATCTTCCATACGAGATTTCCATAATAAATAGTTAGAACTTGTAAGTATAATATCACAAGGGGCAGCCATACTGTAAAATAATGGCTGGAAGAATAGAAAATAACTATCTATACACAAAGAGCTCAAAAAAATATGCGGTTTTAAAAAAAAAAGACACTTAAAACTGATTCTGGATGATGAAGTTATGCTTGATCAAAGAAAATGTTGAAGATGTCCCCAAGAGTGATGTGGCAGATATTAACTTGACCAACTAAAAAAAAAATCCCCCTCTTCCCAAGATCAACCTTTGACAATCACTTTTACAATAAAGTTGCTTTGAAGTGAATCACTTTTGCAGAATAAGTGATGTTCACTTTTACAATAATGTGACTTTTAAATAGTGCAGCAATAAATTAAAGACTTAAGTGACTCACTTTTATTTTATTTTATTTATGTGAGATGTATTTTTACAATAAAGTAACTTGAAAATAGAAATTGCATGCACTAAAAAGTAGATTTGATAAGACTTGAACTCAAGACTTATCAAGGTGTAAAGCAAATTTGGACCAAGTGAGCTAAGTTTAAAAGGTATGTAAAAGTATGGAAAGAGGAAGGGTTTTTTTTTTTTTTTTAACTCTTCTCTTTCATTTTCCATGCGTGCTTTCTTTTCTTGCAAATCACAAAAAAAACAAAAAACAAAAACAAAAAAACTTTTTCCACACAATGGGGTTAGATCTTGGTTAGCTTACCCGGAAAGTCTATGTTTTCAAGTTTTCTCACTGTTTCTGATTTGCCATGATTGCACAAGGTGCACAGCAAAGAGCATATGTAGCTGAGAAAACAAGAAAAAAAGTTTTTCCTTACTGTTTATGATTCACCGCGATCATGCAAGGTGCACGGCAAAGAGCATACGTAGTCAGGGAAAACAAAAATCTGAAACTAAAAACATAACAGATCTAATAATAAATTGATAAATTATGAGAGATTAAAAAAAAACAAATTCGTCACTATAACTTTATACCTTCATATTTGCCGAAATGGGTGTTTCTAGAGCAAACGGAAACGGTTTTCGGTGAAATGAAAACTATTTCCCAATGGAAACAGCATGTCAGATGCAATGGAGTAGCTTCCACAAGACAAAAATGCACAAAAAATCCAGAACCAGAAACCCTTTCAAAGTTTCAGCAACACCGGTTCCAGATCTTGATCAAACCTGAAAGCGGCTGTTCATAAAAGCTCTAATACCATGTTTAGGTACACAGGGTACTCCCAAAAGACCAAACACCTTCAGCAACTGCTTCACACAAATAGATCATAGATCAACACACCGATGTTTGTCACATGGTTAAAACCCTCGAGAGGGAGACAATCCACGGCCCCAGCCAAATAGCTACTTGGAGCAATTTATTATGCAAAAGAAAGAAAGTTACATGAGCTTCTCATAATCTATCAACTAGCTAAGGACCCTCTATGCTCTTTAAATAGATATCATAGACCAATCGAGTGTTAATCCATGGATCAATGGTAGGTATGATCTAAGAGAAGTTGAACCATCGGATCACTCTATCTCTAGAACATATCGTGACCATTAGATTAGAATATTTAAAAATGCATACTAATGCATACTAAAGAAACACACTTTTACCTAATGGATATATTACACAATTTTATATTAACTAACTCCTAAGTGTCTAAATAGCATAACAGTAGAAACTCATCAAACTTACGACAACAGGACTGAAAGGATTGTCCTGGCAGTTCAGGCTCAATGGGATAGGTACTCAAGATAAATAGTAGGCTCAACAATGGCTCTATTATATAGCCATTGGTATCTAAACCTAGAAACTGATTGGCTAAGGTTATGCACCACTGGGTTTCTTCATTAAATAGACTCAGGTTAATGGGGTAAGACAGCCGAATATTTCAGCATCAGGTTTCGAACAAGACTTCAAGAAAACTTCCTTATTTTTTATTGTGGACTATCGAAAGAACTGTATAATACTCTCTTCCTTGTATTCTTGGGATGTGTGTGTAAATTTGTCTCGAACACAGATGGCTTTATGAATGTAAGGAGCCTAAACAGGGCAAAGGATTTTGGACTTGGACTTATTCATGATGACTCCTTCAAAGGCAGAAAAATTGTTTGCACACCACTCAATGAAACTGAGCCAATGGGGGGTCTGGCATTAGAGGAAATTTCAACTCAAAATGGGCCTCCTAAAAAACAGTAATAAAATAATATTTAGTAATTTTGGAGGAAGAAAAGAAAAAAACTACTTTTTTCTTTGTATTTTTGACATGTCTCCCTGTGTTTTTACTCAAATTTCAATCAAGAGAGCTCGTTGGATGTGGAATTAAAATTCCACATCCAATGGGTACTCACTCGGCATACTTTTGATGTACCCGCTACCCCAAAAACAAGAAATACCTGAAAAAATGTGATGATGATGTCACATTTTTTCAAGTATTTATTGTTTTTGGTGTATAGGGGTCCATCAAAAGTATGCAGAATGGGTACTCGTTGGATGCAAAATTTAATTCCACATCCAACGAGCTCTCCCAATCAAAATTTGAGTAAAAACAAGGGGATATATGTCGAAAATACAAACAAAAAAGTAGTTTTTTTATGATACCTATCCCCAAATTTATATTTAAAAGGTTTTTAAGACCTATATGGTATTTCAAATTTAAATCAATTTCATTGGCTAACACATGATGACATGGAATTTGAATTAGGGGTAAAAGGCCCATTTTGAGTTGAAATTTCCTCTAAAGTTTACAAAGAAAAAATGGAAAAAGGATCTAAAAACACCACAAGTATCACTACCTTGGTCCGTAAGGGATTCCATTTTACCTATAGCGGTTTCAATTGTCTTTCTCAATAGAATAGTATCAAAGATTTTGGCATTTTCATCTACAAAACTTTATTTGTCCTTCCAACCAACAACCCCTAATCCATCACTATCCCCCACCTCTAATACCTCTATCTCTTCTATTTTATCCATTTTCAACAGCACTAAGGAAGTATTACGGAGGCTACCTTATCACTTAGCACAGTTCTCTGATCTATCTGCACTGACACTCTTTACGCAGTCAGGGTGTTCGTTAATCTTGAAGCTCTAGAAAATACAAAACCCTTTTCAACTCCACGTAGAGACTTTTATAGTTTTCTATAATGCATAATTCTCATGTCCCTCCACACAACCTATACCATAGATCCTTTTTCTTTGCAATATAATCCTTTGATCTATAGGTTCTTCATACCGAATTTTAACACTATCAATATGTGTAGCTTGATTTGGGAAAATCAACATAGACCGTCGATCTCCAAACTACCCTCATTGGAACCGTTTATCCCTAAGAACTTTAACATTACGTCGATCTTGTTTCCTTTGATCGAGTGAGCAACTTCTGATCGTGAAATGTCTCCTACCCATTGATCTATATTGATCTCTCTTCGCAACCATTGATCCTTGTGGACCCTACAACTTTTCGCATATTGAAATCCCGACCTCATCCATGCTAGTTCAGATCACAGAATTGACCATGACCATAGATCTATCTCTGCCTTTATCTCAGTCGTCCAATTGTTTCTCCCTTTAATACATTCCATGATTTGGAAAAATTTCTTTGGCCGAGCCCATTCATCGCATGGAAAATGTTAGCGTTGTTGATCTGGCGTTGGATCAATATCAGCTATCTAATACTACTCCCATTTAACACATTCCGCAAATCCCAAGACCACATTCTGCCTTGCATCTTCGCTCCATAGAATCTCCATCCTCCATTGATAGAATCTCCGTCCTCCATTGATCTTCACCCCCTTGAACCTGAACCATCGATTCATGACCTTCTTTACCTTACTCCCACTGCTGCATGCTCCAAAGGTAAGATGATCCACCACCATGGATTCAAACCCCTTCATCATCTCACGGTCCACCATGAATGCTTCATGTGCCCCCGATACCCTAAAGGGAACCTTCATAGTATTTTAAGAAAATAGGGTTCTTTCCCAAAGCCTTCATTAATCCAAATTGTTTTCAAATATCGTGCTAACAGGATGCTCTGCATTTTAAACTTGACTGGTGCGTAAGTTAGCTTATAGTTCCATTTCTTGCAATGGCAATGTGGAAATCGTGACTGTGTATTTATATATTTTATGCATTGTAATTTTGTCATGATAAAAAAGTTAATATTTATCTTGGTTGGTGTTTCACCTTACGGTCATGATCTTGGGAGCTTGGATCGGTCCCTAGGTGAATACATAGCTTCCAAAAATGGTTTTTATGTTTATTAATAATGTGACGGTGTACTTGGTTATGAAAGTGTAACACAGATTTGTTAAACTGACACTTTATAATTTGAAGTTCTTGTGGGCACCCTGAGAGGTGAAACCCTTACTATGCAAGTCACAGCGTTTATGTTTTGTGTTGATAGTGGTGCCTACAGGATTTGATCTTGGACTATTTAACATTTTAGACAGGTGGTAATTTTAGCATTTATGTTTTTTCTTTAGCCTTGATGCCTACAATATTCGATCTTGGGTTGTTTAACGATTTAGTTGTAGGGATTATTTTAGTGTTGATGTTTAGTTTTTACTGTGACACCTACAAGATTCGATCTTGGGATGGTGGTATGAAATATGTATGGGGTATGGATTGGCACTCCACATGATTCAATCATGGGCGCATTGTAATTCAAATGTTTAAATGATAAACAAAACGGTTCTTTGTCTTTAAATAAATTGGTTTATATAATAGTTTGTTTGGCTTCTATTTTTTCGTTTATAGTAGTTTGTATATATTTGTATAATAATCCTACAGCGAAACTTTAGCAGGTTTTGATTGTTGGTCTTTGTATAAAAGAGTTTGTAATGGAATTTATATGAGATTTATCCTGCAACCAATCATGTAAAGGACTCGATGGCTGGGCTGGGTTTAATAAGATTTATAATCGTTACATTTTATCATATATTTAAATATTTATTTTTGAATATTGTGAACAGTGATTATGATATGTTTTTTATATTTGAATTATTATGGGAAATGAAAACATACGCACTGGAAATCTAAAATATTCTAGTGTTGGAATTATAGTTTTAGAGTTTGTATTTTAACGGGGTGAGAGATTCAATCTATGGTTTAACTGATTTCTTTTGGTTGATAATTTATTAATTATTTTAAAATGATTTGAACATAGTTTGAAGTTCTACAACTCAGATATTTGACCTCTCTTTTGTAGGTTTATAATTTTGTTTATAACTAGTTTATTTGAATGTTTTAGATGCAAATTTTAATATACTATTTTTGTTTTAAAAGTTAATAAGGTACATTTTGTTTATACTTTTGAAATTTCTATTTAACTTTTAATCTACGTTTGATCAATATACATAAAGCTAGTTATCTCAAATAATCTAAAGTTTTAGTCTAAGATGAACTCTGATAGATAGTTAAACAAATACAAATAAGACTTAATTTAAGATATGCCTAAAGGACCATAAAAAGGATAATACTGAAAGAATGTAAACTATATATTTTCCTAGGGTTTATATGCAAGTAATTCATGCTTGAGGTTTTGTCAACAAATTTAAAAACCTAGCTAAGAAAACATATAATATACAAATTTCCATTTAATATTATAAACCCTTCTTTTTATAAAAACCTGTAAGAACTGTAAGGACGATAAAAACCACATACCCGCAATTAGAAACTACTTCAATGGATAGAGCCCTGCACACTCAACCACACAACATTAACAAGAACATAGACAATTCTGACCTGAGATCTGTCAACCGAATAACTTGGGAACTACCATGTTCCACCCAACCATGACCTGGAATCATTCTTGGTTTCAATCTGGATCCCTCCAAGCTGGTTCCAACAAGCAAGTAGTCTAGATCTCCTAAAGGTAATCCTTCACTTATATGGGATAACATGTTTTGTACCAGATTGCTTTTCCTTTTTAGGAAAATGCTCTCCAAGACCTTTTAGGAGAATAATGATCAGATAGCATAGAATGAGGTGATATTCCCCAAGCCTTTCTTTAGCTTGGTTCTTTATAGACAATCTTTAGGAAAAGGGACAGTTAATTTTCAATTAGATCAACAATCATTTGATTTATTGAAATAATATTTTACTTCAATTTATGTGAAATTAATATTTATTTATCTTAACATAGGAACTCTTTGAATAGTCCCTATTTTGACTCTTTTTAGGTACTAAGATATTTAATTAATTATTTTAGTAAATAATAATACATAGATTCTTCAATTGTTATTTATAGTTACTATTATTAATACATACGATTACCCTTTTATTCATAACATATATAAACTATATATGTATAACGTTTTTACTTTGGGTATCATATAGCATGATCTGAAATCACTTAGCACTTTCTTTAGCTTATAATCACTCATTTCATAAAGGAATTCAGGTAAGGTTGGTAAAATAAGTTAGGCATCTAGAAGACCTCCTTGCATGTTGGATTACCTCGTATAATGTGGTATCTCTTCAGTACTTGATGAGACACAGAAATTCAAAATTTCATTTAATCAACTTAAAAATAAATAAGATGAGATTGGTGTTTTATTAGAGTCGTTTTCACTCAACACAATTAATTATCAGTGACTCCTCATGCTATTTAGATCACATACTCAACGCTAAAAATAGGGAGTCACGCTTGGTGCAATTCCAGAGTTTCTTGCTCAACACTAATACTAGGATGTACTTGTATAATACACCTAGGGATACAATGGCCAAGGATTCAATGTTTCATACCTTATGCTCAACATCAATTTGGAATGATCTAGGGATGATTACCAACACTTCCAATTCTTATCGTTTCATTTTCATCAAATCTTCATGCTCAACACAAATTTTTCATTACTCATGTTCTCTAGAGCTGATGCTCAACACAAACATCAAATACTCATGTGTCTCAGAGCTCTTGCTCAACACAATCATATCACTCATGTTCTTTAGAGCTTGCGCTCAACACAAACATCAAATACTCATGTGCTTCAAATCTTGTGCTCAACACAAAAATCAAATCACTTATGTGCTCCAGAGCTCATGCTCAACACAAACATCACATCAATTATGCGCTTGTAATATCCCAAATTTTGACCTAACACTTATGGGCATAAGCCCCATTGATTATGATGTTACTTTGATGTTTAGTTGGTATATTGGGTCTAAGACCCCACTGCATATGAACATGATGATTTGTTTTATATATTGGACGTAATCCAATTACATATTTTGTATGTATGATTTTATGTGTTGAGTGTGGACCCTAAAGTGCATGATTGATGAGATGTTTTGTGTTGAACAAGGAGCTCTAGAGAACAAGGGTATTTGATGTTTGTGTTGAGTGAGAAGCTCTGGAGGACATGAGAGATTATATTTTTATTGAGCGAGAAGCTTTGGAACACATGAGTTATGAAAACCTTTGTGTTGAGCATGAAGATCTGATGCACATGTAAAGATAAAATTGGAAGTGTTGGGCATAATCCATGGAGCCTTCTAAGTTGGTGTTTAGCATAAGCTCTGGAACACCGAATCCTTGTCCATTGTATCCGTATGTGTATCCTACAAGTACATCTTATCATTAGTGTTGAGCGAGGAGCTCTGGAATCGCACTAACTTTGTAACTCCCTATTTTTAGAGTCGAGTATGGGCTCTAGATAGGTGCTAGGTGTTACTGAAAAGAGTTAATTATGTCGAGTGAAAATGAATCGAATAAAACATTGATAGCATCTGACTTATTTTTAAGTGATTAAATGAAATTTTGAATTTTTGTATCTCATCAAGTACTGAAGAACTACCATGTTATACGAGGGAATCCCACATGCAAGGAGGTTTAGAGTTTCCTCTAACCTAGTATACCTAACCACCTACTTGAAGTATTTAATAAATATAGTGTCGTAAGTTTAGGGATCATGTTATATGATATCTAAAGAAAAAATGTTAACAAATTCTATATATATATATATATATATATTATACATGGTATGTATAAAGAGTAAGCGTAGTAATAATGCTAATAGTTATAAGAAATAAAGAAAGGCTCCATCTATTATTATTATTACTAAAAGATAATCAAATATTAAAAATACCTACAAGAGTCCAAATAGGAACTAGTTAAAAGTTCTTAAGTTAAATATTAAAAGTGCCTAAATTAAATAAAAAGGGTAAAATCAAGAAATCAAATGATTCTTGATTTAACTTCCCCTTTGACTGAAAATTCTTCCTATAAAGACCCAAGTCAAAGAGACTCTTGGGGATCTTCCAAGTTTTGGTGATTCCATAATTCTACCTTATTATTATCAAGAGAGTTCTTGGAGAACATTTTTCCCAAGAGGAAAAAATAGAATTGATTCAGAACCTGATATCCCAGTTAAGGAATCCTTACCTTAGGAGCTCTAAGCTACTTGCATGTTGGAAGCAGCTCAGGGGGATCCAGATTTAAACCCAGAACGATTCAGGGTCATGGTTGGGTGAAAAGTGGTAGTTCCCAAGTGATTCGGTTATCTAAACAGAGGTCAAATCTTCCTATGAATTTGTTAATACTGGGTATTTTAGTGTGTAGGTTTTCAGCCATTGAAATAGTTTCATCTTGCAGGTATGAGGTTCTTGATTTTTCCCTTTCATTTTACACTAGTATTACTATGCTGGAGTAGACTGAATTCTGAATAATTATACAGTAGCTATCTACTATAAAATAGGTTATCTTTTCTACAGTTCTTTTCCTGGCTATTTGGTAAAGGTTTCAGTGTCTAGTTCATTTTTGAAATTCATTTCCTATTTTATAATTTAATGGTATATGTTTTTATTTCTACGTTCATGTCTGCAATTTATTTCTTTTCTTTAAATTTATTTTCCAAGACCTAGAAATACTCAAAACAGAGCATATATATATATATATATATATATATATATATTCTACCAGGACATTTCATATTGCCAGCATGTCAATATTCAATATAAATAAACCAATTAGTATCTATAGTATTAGTATAAGCTCTAAACAGAACATTAGAACATAAATATAAATAACTAACACATTAAATTAGAATATTATAAAACAACTTCTAAAAACAAATCATTTTATTGTTTATTATAAAACAAAACTGTAATAAAATATTTTCCATATTCTAAACAATAATATCAAGTATCAAGCTAAGCTATCGAAGACCTCTAAGGTCTGTGGGCACAAGGGCCTCATTCAACATAACCACTATATACTTCATAACTTAAACATAAAATACAAATTATCCAAATCATATATCATAAGAGAGTCTTCCACAACATAAACCAAACCTAAAATTAAACCACAAAACTCATTAACATATATCATATAAATCAAAGCAGTTACAAGATCGAATCCTGTGGGCATGAATTCCCAACCCAGTTTTCACACACACATCCTTTACAACTATCTTGGCCTAAGATTGAATCCTGTGAAGCTCACGACTTCTAAACCCAAGTTACTTTCAAAGCATGGCTAACATCGAATCTGGTAGGATTCGTTAGTAGCGTTCTAATGTTGTATTAATGCCTAAATCATCTACACAGTCTATGCTATAAAAATCAAAATCCATAAGAATAATAATAGACCAGAACCATTGCTCTGTCAATGTTTCCCTGTATCATTGCCAAACCAAATATACAGGCTTTAAAACATCATAACATAACTCCATACAGTAATAAAACCCCAAGTAAAATTACACGCTGTATCCATTTCATGGCTCATGGCATTATATTCAAAAATAGAAAACCCTTAACATAAGTAAATAAACCCATGTCTACGCTAAGCAATAGAAATGATAGGGTAAACCCCACAGTCACGACTGTTTCCAATAAAATACACAAGTAAGGAATTCAACAGTGCGATTAACCATAATCAACACAGCCGCCATGCTACATGGCAAGACTGTCATTTCCAGTGATAGAATGGCTCCAAAAGGCCAAGGAACACTATTAAAATGTACAAATAAAGAACAAACATGAGTTTACACAGAGTCACCACAATTTTCATCCAAAAACCATAACCACGAGATGCACACAGTAAGAAAATGATGTACAAATTAATCACCATAAATAATATAATAATTTACACAGTCATGCTTACAATCCAATGCACCATTGCAAGCGATGGCGTTGTCACCATTTACCAAAATCAACATATTAATAAAATGCAAATTTTGTATTATTCACCATGGCTAATAATATCGACAGTATATTCATTTACAGAGCTAGAAAAAACTAGGCTCGGCCCAAAGGCGCTAAACCCACAAACAAAAACCCCAAATCATAAACACATATATGGATGCTTTACATAAATTACAAATATACCATTATAGTTGAAACCCTTAAAACCCAAACCTAGTATACATCCAATGATGAGCTTCATGCTCTATCACAACACCCATACACAAGAAGAAATGAGTTTTAAGTTGTTTACAACAGGGCTTACCCGTAAAGGGTAATGCATTGGCCACCTAGAAGACCCATGCTGTAAGGACCCTGCAACCTACAAAAATCCAGGATGATGGATGAGGATTATTCCAAACCTCCCAATTGAAACAAAAAAAAAGTGAAGTAAAACCAGCTCGAAGGGAATAACTTTGAAGCGCAGCCAAACTCCAAACTTCATGCCATAGTGTAGACCAAAGAGTCGAACAGAGCTCACACAACAAGATCGCAAGTCCAAACTTAGGGATTTAGATTCCTGTTTACCAAGGTGCATTAACTCTTCCACCATGTCCTCCATTAGGTGAAATCAAAACCCCAAGTTTATATTTCAAGCCACACCAAAACGAGTGGTGACAAATATCCACCATGCAAATTATAAACCCCAACTTTGGTATTGTAGACTGATGATAGAGCCCCAATTCATAGCATATGAAATATTCCATGAATGGGTTACAACATGCCTTCAACATTATACACAAGGACCCTAATGAAAATTGGGCTACAATTTAATATCTTAAACCCTATACAATACAATATAAACCATGTAAATGTTAAGTACATGCTCAAACTGAATCAAGGTCTTAATACATTAAGTAATAATGATAACCAGTGCAAACATAGGCATCATTAAACCCAACCTTGCGTGAAAAAAAACGCTAATAACCATAATAATAATCACTAAGATAGGACTATAGGTTTGTTCGTCATCCAAGCTGTAAGGTAGTGAGCGTAGGCAATCGGTATTTGTTTCACTATTATAGTGAGTTTTCTATCATCAAGTGCACCTGCACAAACAAAGAAATAAATGCATTAATTCAATAAGAACTAAGTAAGCCCTGTAGTGACAAGTAAAATTAGTTACATTTCCAAGTGTTTTTATAAGGAAAAAAAGTCCTGCCACTCCACCCCTTGACAATACACGTTAAGTCAGAAATATTCATAAACAATAATGAAACATTATAATCAATAAGTAAGCAAATAACGGTACACACATACATGTAAATACATGATAAGAAGCATTCAATATATGGAATAACCATCTAACTCAGGTTCAATGTAACATAACGACAATATAGAAATACACTAAGAACCACATCGGTGAAAACATCCAGAAGGAAGTAAGAATAGCTTATGACAATTCAGTTCGGTAAACAAAGTATGACGCATTCCGCATAAGTTAAGATAATGTCTAGTTCAGGTAGTAATTCAGTATCCTAATAAAAAATAAAAAATAAAAATTGGGGACATTACAAATGGTATTAGAGCCCAGTTTCAACACTAAGAGACCAAATGGGCGTACCAGACATTCGTTGCAAGAAAATAAAGTATGTTTTAAATTTTTTTTACCTAACAGAAATTTTTCCTGTTATTAAAAATTTGCAATTGCAGGATTTTAAAAGAAGAATTCAAAACATGAACACTAAAGAGGACAATAGTCATCAAGGAAAGTTGAATACACCCACCCAGGAAGAGAATTGGTGGTGGATCTAAATTCTAATATAATGAAACCCATAGAATGTCTCCAAGCAAACTTAGAGAGTTTCAAAGATGATAATCTGAATAGGAAGAAATTAATGAAGCATTGCTTCGAAACATGATGGGAGGAAGTCTATAGGGAAAACCCACTCAATCCAAAAACAAGTTCAAGAAAGAATTTTACCATAAACGGTCCAACAGCCCGAGAGAAGAAGAAAAACAAGAGCATACCCCTAAACCTCTAGAAGGATATTTCATCGTCCTTCTAGTGATGACTCTCTTTCTCCATGCAGAAAGAAAGTGAGAAATGATGACAATATCCAGGGAGAGTTCAAAAAAATAAAGGGCCCCAACCTATGAAGGAGAGATGGACATAGGGAAGAAAGGTGAACAATTGCTTTTAGGTATGAGAAAATATTTCCAAGTTCATAACTACTCCAATGAAATGAAAGCTTGTCTAGACATCTATAACATAAATGGAAAAGAATCTAGATGTCGGAGAGACTTGAAGAATACCAACAAAGTTGAGTTAAGAGAAATACAGTGGAGTATGCTTCACAATATTTTTCAGGAGAAATACATGTCAGAAAGGTTCTTTGACAGAAAGGTAAAAGAGTTTTACAAGTTACGTATGGGATCCATGACTATGGATGATTTTATTAAAATATGTTTGGATATGTTACATTATGTGTTATAATAATCAACCCATAGTTACCTACCTTAGACATTAATTTAATTATTTTTGCCTTATTACCTAGTTTCCTAGATTCCATTCAATGCTAGTTTCCTTCTACAAGTCCTAGAAGTCAACACATGCTAAAACTGAGTCATGGAGTGTTTGGGAAACATATTGGAAACCAAATTTAGCATTTATGCCTTATTCTAGATCCTCCAAAGTGCATATATGATTTTTCTGAAAAGATGTCTTGTTTTATTTTGATTTAAGGCAAAGGGAAAAGCTAGACTAGGTGTAGTTGACTTATTTTTTTCTTGTATCATCCTCCCTCCTTTTCTCCAAATAAAAGCATGTATGAGTTGTATTTCCATCCCTCTTTAGCTTTCCCACTTGACTTAGTAAATTTTTTAGCATTTTCATAGATTTGGAAACTGCTTTATGCACCTATGGGAGATTTGACTAGATTTAGTAAGCCTACTTTTTGACTATTTCGAATGGAATATTTATGCATTTGATTCTCTCATGTAATGATATATTTCAGTATCCTATTACTTCACAATGTTGGCTATGTTACACTTATTTAATACATATTAGTGTTATGCTCTAATTTTAGTCTCCTTTGGTGTGAATTTTACATGTTTGATTAGCAATTTTGTGAGTGTAATTGTTCTATCTCTTTGGTTCAATTTACACATGGTATCAGAGCCTTTTTAGCTCAATTTCACTCCTTCCTTATTACTATTACAGGTTCAACATCTTGACTAGGAGCGCATTCTGTTGACTGGAGGGCATAATTTCTGAGCTATGGACCAATCTCAGAAGATCATCTTGACTCCATTCAATTTATTTGAGTGGAAAGCTGAGATGGAGATATTGTTGAGAGTGAAAGGTCTCTATAGGGTGACTATGGAAACTGAGGAAGATCCCAATGTAGCTATAGAGAAAATTAAATGGCACAACAAGAGGGATGAGGCCTATTGTCTTTTGTGTCTGAGGATTTCAAGAGACCTCCTCTTCCATCTTGATGGATTGAAATCACCTAATGAAGTGTAGGAGAAGATATAACATATTTTTGGAAAGATATATGAGATGATAGGACATCAAATTGAGAATGAGCTGATCTCCTTGATTCCCAGTAGCTTCAAATCATTACAACTCTACTTTTCCAAGTTTAAGGCCCTTGTTTTGCAGTTGAAACATTGTGGAATCAAAAAAGAAGGAAGAGAAACTAGTTTTGGCCATACTCTCTAAGCTTTGTCCTGACTATTTAGTGTTTGTTTTGACCTTCCATGCTACCAAGTTGACAGCTTGAGCCTAGAAGATGCCTAAGCTTACAGAGTTCATGGAATCCCTCACACAGGAGCAAGATAAGTTGGTGATGATGGGCACCATCAAACCCACCAAAGACCAAGCTTTGGTTGCTAGATATTCAAGGGTGGATTAAAAAAGAAATAAAAAGGATAAAAATCCACCTGATCAAAAGAGAGACAAGAACAAGTCTCAAGATTAGCCCCAAGGTTCCAAGAAGAACTCCCGAAAGAAGAAGAACAAAGGAGAAATGAGCAAGTACGCATACTGCAGTAAGGGCTATCATCCTGAGAGCTCTTGTATGAAGAATAAAATTGACATGTTGACCCAAATCCTAAAGAATAATAAAATATGCCTTCCTGATTGCTCAAATAAGAGGGAAGTATGATCAAATTCAGAGGACAGAGAGAGAGTGCATGCCTTGGTTGTTGGCACATCAAGCTCACCTAACTTCATCATAGACTCTGGAGCTTTTGGACATATGGTTTCAACAAAAGAGACATTCTCCCCTCTTGACATTTCCAAAGTTCCACCAATAGTTTTGTGAGATGACTCTCTCACTGACAGTTTGGGGAAGGGAAGGATTGATCTTCACCATGGTAAGTTCAATAATGTGTTGTATGTTCCAGGTCTTGCCTCTAATATCTTGTCAGTGTATCAGATGACTCATAATGGGTCTCCAAATAACGTCATATTCTCCCCTGGTGATGTTGAAATCACTGAGATTTTGAATGGTAAAGTCACAACAAAAGGTGCTGTAGATCACACTTGAAAGGTATACAAGTTTTCCCATTTTATACCCTACTCAAACCCCTCTGCTCTTCTGATTCATGCTAATGAAGCAAGCAAGATTTGGCATGAAAAAATTTTCCATCTTAACTACAAGTATCTTTTTTATTTGAGTGAAAAATATATGGTCATAGGGTTACCAAAGATCAAGTTTTCTAAGGGAGTCTGTCAAGGTTGTATCCTAGGAAAATACCCAGAGGACAAGTATGAGAAAGCTAGTCATGAGAGATACTCTACAACTCTTGGGATGAACCATAGTGACATTGCTGGTCCATTCCCTCATATGTCCATGATTCAAGACAAATATGCACTAACCTTCATAGATGAATTTTCCAGGTATTGTTGGGTTCACTTCCTAAAGCATAAGTCTGAATTTTTTGACCTCTTCAAAGTCTTTAGAGCCTTGGTTGAAAAGCAGTCTAGGAGGAAACTCAAGATCCTCAGATATGAAAATGGTGGTGAGTATGTCAAGTATGAGTTCATTCAATATTGTAAATATGCAAGTATTCATATGCAGCATTCAATCCCTTATACACCACAGCAAAATGGTGTTGCTGAGAGAAAGAACAGATCACTGAAGGAGATGGCAACCTACATGATGGAGGCTAAGACTTTGCCACCAAAGTTTTGGGCCGAGGCTATAAATTGTGCATCCTAAATCTAGAATAGGGTGCCTCATAAGCATCTTGATGGTATGACTCCTTTCAAATCTTGGAGTGGGCATAATCCAGATGTGACCCATTTCAGGATTTTTGGCTCAAAGGCTTGGGCTAGAATTCCAACTAAAAAGAGGAAGGCTTTGCAACCCCAAAGCCAAGAGTGCATAATTGTTGAGTATGATGAAGATTCAAAATATTACAATCTAATGAACTTGAGAACTAACAAATATTTCATTGAAAGAAGTGTTCAGTTCCAAGAAGAGCCTTTAGTAGCAGTTGAAGTTGGAGAGTCTTCTTCACCACCAGATCCATTAATTGTAAGTGAAGAGACTGATGAGTTTGTTGATTCTGATATGTCTGATAATTATGATTTGATTGCAGATCCTAATAGTCCTAAAATACCAAAATGGGTATCAAATACCATTCATGTAGTTGGGGAACTATCTGGAAATCATCGTCACATTAGGAGGACTAGATCTCAATTTGAGAGTGCCCTTTGTGTGAAAGATCCTCTATTTGCTGAGAAGTTCTATCTAATGGTTGAATCATATCCACAGACATATGAAGATGCAGCACATGATCCAAGATGGCAAACAGCCATGAAAGAAGAATTCATCTCACTCCAGAAGAACAACACTTGGGAACTAGTTGATCTTTCCCCAGGGAGGAAGCTAGTTCAATGTAAGTGGGTTTTCAATACTAAGTTTGCTGCTGATGGTTCAAATTTGAAATATAAGGAAATATTGGTAGCCAAAGGCTACTCACAAGTACTTGGTATTGACTACAATGAAACCTTTGCACCAGTGGAAAATATGGACTCCATAAGGCTAGCTCTAGCCATTGCAGCTTCGAAGCAGTGGGAGGTACATCACACGGATGTGAAGTGTGCTCTCCTAAATGGAGATCTCACTGAAAAGATTTACATGCAGCAACCTGAAGGGTTTGTTTCTAATTCATCTTTAGTTTGAAAATTAAATAAATCATTGTATGGGATCAAGCAAGCCTACAGGGCTTGGTATGCCAAGATTGATGACTTTTTGTTATCACTGAGTTTTGTTCGATGCAAGTCTAATCCTAATGTCTATTTGAAGCTGACTCATGGTTATTTGATGATTATTGTCTTGTATGTGAATGACCTTCTGATTACAGGAAGTTCAAATAAAGAGATTTCCTCCTTGAAGGATGCAATGAACCATGCATTTTCTATGACATATTTGGGATTGTTGAGCCAATTCTTGGGTCTAAAAATTGCTCAATCCCAACATGGAATCAAAGTACATCAGTCCATGTATGCTTTGGATTTGCTGAACAAGTTCAACATGAAATATTGCAAGCTAAGCAAGACTCCCTTCCTTTCAGGAGTTAAGATTGAAGAATCAATTAGTTTGGCTTTGAGATACATGGATCATCCTCATGAGATCAACTAGAGAGAAACCAAAAGGATCCTAAACTTTGTTCAAGGAACAAGAACTCATGGGATCTTTTGCAAAGCAAAATCTGATCTTGATTTGATTGGGTTTACTAATAGTGGTTGGGCAGGTGACAACATAGATCAAAATTCTACATCAAGATATGCGTTCATTCTTGTAGAAGGACCAATCAACTGGTCAAGCAATAAGCAGAGTGCCATAGCACTCTCATCTATAGAAGCATAGTATAGAGGAGTTGTAAATGCAGCAAATCAATGTTTGTGGTTGCAGTGGATACTTGGAGAATGTGGTTTCAAATCCGAGTTTTCAACTATTATCTACTCTGATAATCAGAGCACCATTTGAATATGCAATGATCAATTTCAGAGATAGCGAACCAAGCACATTGAGATCCATATGCACTACATCAGACAACTTGTGCATGATGGCCATTGATCTACTCTTCTGTGCATCTTCAGAACAAGTAGCAGACATCTTCACCAAATTTTTTTATGAGAAGACCTGCATCAATCTCAAATCACCGTTGGGGATTTCTGATCATGTTGTGAAGCATGATTGATGACAAGATTTCAGAAATTTTGTTTTTCCTGTCCATGTTTAAGGGAGGATTTTTCCCACTGGGTTTTTTCCTCTTTCCTTGGTTGTATGGACAAGAAGTATGTAAAGGGTGACTAAGCCTTGTTTATAGGCCCTATATTTTTCTGATATTTACTCATAAAGGCAGGCTTAAGGGGGGGTGTTAGAATAATCAACCCAAAGTTACTAACTTGGACATTAATTTAATTATTTTTGTCTTATTACCTAGTTTCCTAGATTCCATTCTATGCCAGTTGCCTTCTACAAGTCCTAGAAGTCAACACATGCTAAAAATGAGTCATGGAGTGCTTGGGAAACATCCTAGAAACCCAATTTATCATGTTTGATTTATTCCATATCTTCCAATGTGCATATCTACTTTTTCTAAAAAATTGCGGCAAACGAAAAAGCTAGACTAGGTGTAGTTGACTTGTTTTTTTCCCACATCATCCTCCCTCCTTTTATCCAAATAAAAGCATGTATGAGTTTTCTTTCCATCCCTCTTTAGCTTTCCCACTTGACATAGAAAATTCATGAGCATCTTCATATCTTTGGAAACTGCTTTATGCACCTATGGGGGATTTGACTAGATTTAGCAAGCTTACTTTTTTACTATTTCGAATGACATATTTATGCATTTGATTCTATCATGTAATGATATATTGAAGTATCCTATTACTTCACAAGGTTGGATATTGTACACTTATTGAATACAGATTAGTGTCATGCTCCCATTTCAGTCTCCTTTGGTGTCAATTTTGCATGTTTGATTAGCAATTTTGTGAGTGTAATTGTTCTATCTCTTGGGTTCAGTTTTCACATGATGTGCCATACATCAAGGATGATAAGGTAAAAATATATTACTTTTTAGGATGTCATCCTCCCAACTTCTGGGAAAGGATTGAATTTGGCATGCCTAAAACATTTGACACCACCTTACACAAAGCTAGGATTTTCTATGAGCAAGGAAATTTGAGGTAAGAGAACATCAACAAAAGTAGAGACAGGTCTAGGTCCTTCTTAGACAACTACAAACCATGTTTTAACCCACCATCATATAGAAAATAGGACAACATTTTTCAAGCCAACAAGAAGTTTAACAAAACTGGTATAAATCCATATGTACCAGCTCCAAATGCTAACAAGCCAGCAGCAAATGGGGGATCCAATGTTGCCATCCTGCAAATTAAATGATGGAAATTTCAAGAGAATCATTATGCTCGAGACTATAAGAACAAGACCAATGGGGTCTTGCACAACTTACAATAAGAACCAACGGTAGAGGACATAGCTAGAACACCACAGATTTATGAAACCTTGGATGGCTAACATGCATACCATCAAGATACCATGGTTGAGATAGAAGGAAAGATATTAAACATTTCTATTTCAATATTGATTGACCCCAGTGCTTTCCGGAGCTATGTATCACCTAGAATTGTTGATGTATGTAAACTAGGAAAAGTTAAACATGATAAAGCTTGGTGGGTGCAATTAGCCATAGGTACAAAACAAAAAGTTTCTGAAATAGTTAGAGATTGTGAGGTAAACCTAAATGGTTTTCCTACTAAAGTAAAACTGAACATCCTACCCTTAGGATTGTATGATATACTTATCGGCATGGACTGGTTGGAACAACACCATGCCATGCTCGATTACTTACACAAGTCAATCTTGTGTACAAATATCCAAGGGAATCAAGTGAAGATTCAAGGCATACCTAAGAAATTTTTTGTAAGGAAGATATATGGTTTACAACCAAAGAAGTGCATTAGGAAATGCTACAAGCTGTTTACAGTGAACATCCAGGACATAGAAGATGAAAGAGAATAGCACATTGAGGACTTTCCAGTTCTTGTAGAATTCAAAGACATATTTCCTGAGGAAATCCTAGGACTACCACCGAAATGAGACCTAGACATTTCCATAGAACTGACACCAAGACCAGTTTCGGATTCAAAAGCCCCTTACTGCATGAGCGCACCAAAGATGGTGGAACTCAAACTGCAGTTGTAGGAGTTGATTGAGAAATTATATATCCAATGGAGTGTGTCCCCTTGGGGAGCACCAATAATTTTCATAAAGAAGAAGGACAGTATGATGCGAATGTGCATCGATTACCGTCAACTTAAGAAGATGAATATCAAGAACTGATACCCACTCCCTAGGATCAATGACTTGTTCAATCAAGTAGGAGGATCCAATATCTTTTTGAAGATCAACCTGCGATCTGGGTACCATCAGGTATGGATTCGCGATGAGGATATTCACAAAACTACCTTTTGTATAAGGTATGGCCACTATGAGTTTGTGGTGATGTCGTTCGGGTTGACCAATGCACCTGTGAACTTTGTGTATGATGAATAGTATATTCAATAACTACCTAGATAAATTTGTTTTGGTCTTTATAGACAGCATTCTAGTTTACTCTAAGAGTAAAGAAGAACACGAGTAACACCTTTGCATAGTGCTACAAGTGTTACGAGAACACCAGCTCTATGCCAAGCTTCGTAAATGTGAGTTTTACAAACCATAGATATAGTACTTGAGTCACATCATCTCTGATGCGGGGATAGTTGTGGACCCGGAAAAGATGAAAGCCATAGAATATTGGCCTACCCCTAGTAGTGTCACTGACATTAGATCCTTTTCGATATTAGCCAGATATTACCGGAAGTTCATTGAGAAATTCTTGAGGATAGATTGTCGCATGACCTCTTTGCAAAAGAAGGCAAATAAGTTCTTATGGACAACCAAGTGCAAGGATTTTTTTTTAAATCTTAAACAGCTTTTGACTATTGCATCGATACTACAAATTATGGATCCTGATGGATATTTCATTGTTTGCACGGATGTAAGGAAGGAAGGACTCAAAGGAGTCCTCTTGCAGAATGATTATGTGATATGTTATGAATCATGAAAGTTAAAAGAACATGAGCAGAACTATCCCACCCATTATATTGAGTTAGCGACCATCATCCACGCCTTGAATACGTGGAGAAACTACCTCATGGGAAGGAAATTCCTTCTGAAGATGGACAATATGAGCCTGAAATATTAATTTGAGCAATCAAATCTGAATGTCAGGAAATCTAGATGGTTGGCTTTCCTCAGCGAGTACCATTTCAAGCTAAAGAATATAAAGGAGAAAGAGAACAATATTGTTGACACTTTGAGTCAAAGAACTCATATTATATATGAGGTACTTTAATTCAAACCAATTTGTACTTACACAAGAGGATTAGAATGGCCAACAGAGTTGACCCTTTCTATGTTGAAATCCCCAAGAAGGTCCAAGAGGACAGGATTTTCAACAACAAAAAGAGTACAAGGTAGATGAAACAAGACTGCTATGGTCCAAAGATATATTGTACGTTTCGTAAGGAGGGGACATTCGGTCCAGCAACCTCACGGAATTTCATCGGACACCCTACTCGGGGAATTTGGGATATCAAAAGATGATATCCGTCGTTAAGAGACACTTTTTATGGCCTAAGTTGAAGGCCGAGATAGCGTTGTTTATCGCAAAATTTTAGGAATGCCAATGGGTCAAAGCTAAGCACCAACATCCTTTGGGGTTGTTGCAGCCATTACCCATTCCAGAATGGAAGTGGGAGGTCATTAGTATGGATTTTATCATGGCTCTAACTAAGAGTAAGAAAAAAAATGATTCTATCTTTGTAGTAGTTGAAAAATTGTCAAAAGCAGCACACTTCATTCCAGTGAATTCAACCTACAAGGAAGTACACATTGTCGATATCTTCTTGAAGGAGATATTTAGATTGCAAGGGATACCCAAGGAAATCATCTCAGATCAAGATACTAAGTTTACCAGAAACTTTTGGAGATCCTTATTCTTTGAATTAGAGATGTAGTTGAACTTTAGTATTGCTTATCACCCGTAGACAGACGAGAAGACCGAACAGGTAAACCAGATAGTAGAGGACATGCTTAGGATGTATGTCATGAACAAACCCACCAAGTGGGATGTATCTCTTACAGAGTTCGCTTATAACAATGGATACTAGACTTCTTCCAAGATGGGTCCCTTTTAGGTACTCTATGGACAAAAGTGTAGAACACCGGTTACTTGGGATAGCCCTATGGATCGACACCGGTTACAACACTCATTTCACTCCATAAGACCTTCCATGACCTTCCATCTAACCCCCACACCTCCAAAAGAGCCCAAGGATGAAGAAAAGGGCTAAAAAACCAAAAAAAGAGTCCAAAATAGACCCCCAAGAGCTAAAGCCCTCAAAAAGGGGCTAAAACCTTGAAAGGGGCTAAAGTTAGGGCGAAAGGGGCTAAAGGCCCAAAAAAGGGGCTAAAGCCTTGACCAAGGGCTTAAAAACCTAAAATCCCTTGGAAAAACTATAAAAGGAGGGTGGGGCTCACTCTGAAAACACTCCTCATTTGCATATTGTTATGCTGCCCGTGGATGCTTTGAGACCTCTTGCTCTCAAACCACCCACTCTCCCTCTCCTTCATCTCCATTTCTCCAAGCCATTGCTCCCCAACCAAGAGAGAGGTGTTCCCATGAGCTAGGGCATGGTGGCCCATTTCAACCTAAGTGAAGTATAGCTTCTTTTTATGCATGTTCATTTGCTTACTTTGTTTTCTAACCAATATCTTCATTTGCAGGTTTTCCATTGACTTTGTTTGCAGGTTGCTTCCATAGTAGTATAGGTTTCTTTTGCAGGTTTTAAGGAGGAGGAACCCTAACCCATTTTATATAGAGGGGTTCACCAGTGATCCATCATTTCTTCTTCTTTGTTTTCTACCATTGGATCTTATATTTAGTTTACAGTTTCTGCCATTTACTTGTTATTGCTTAGATTATTTTAGCTTCAATTCGCAGCTCTATTTCAGTCATTTTTACTTCCATTTTTTACTGTTTTCTAAGGGTAGAAACCTACCCTTGTGCCCTATAGGCACAAGAGAGCCATTTTTACCCCTATAGTGAGGATAAATTATCACTATAGCTTTGGCGACTCCACTGGGTTGATCCCACAGGATCCCTGGGCCAAACTTTTTATTCTCAAGTTTTTAAAATTTTTGCCCTAGTTTTTCAGAAATTTCATGTTAAATCCATGTTAGATTCTTGTTTATTTAAATTTCTAGTTATTTTTGAGCCTCCTCAAGGCCAATCCAAGCCCATTTGGCCATAGTACCAGTTACTGTTGGCCATTCATGGTTTGCAAATCACTCAACTGTGCAAAACGGTCGAACCAAATTTCTGAAAATTCACCTGTGTTCGGGCTCGTTTTATGCCCAAACAGTTGAGCCATTTGTGAATCTGCCCCAAGTTAAGGGTAAAAGCGCCCATTTATGAAGTGGGTTTTCAACCATTTGGGTAATTTCTCACGGTTTGATCAGAATCCAATTCAAAAAAATAGGACTTTTATAGGTGCGCGACCCATTTTTGGGCTTTTTAATTACAGTTATTGTTTTTATTTTCTGCATTTTATTTCATGAAAAATGTGTAAATGTTAACTAAATCATTATGGCTTAATACAATGAACCTATTCTAACTAAAATCAACTTAAAATCAACGATATTGCTGCCACCTTCCTCCTCTACCTAGTCATCACCCTCTGGGGTATTCTGGGATACGACGAAGGGACAGCTCATATAGATCTAGGCACTCCATGGCATTTTTCCAAAACTACTAAAACCAGGTGACCTGGAAGGTATGGGGGGTAAAGAAGGAGGGATTCTCATGGCGCTAAGCATCTTCCCTGCTTGACCAACCTAGCACTTGGGAGGTGACCTAAGGATCTACAAATGGGCTTACTCCTATTGTGTTGAGAGCCCAACACCTTCTCTTGGTTGAAGAAGAATACCACTGAGAGGTAGACACTTAGTTAGGCCAAGAATTCAGGTTTAATCACCATATGTGCTTACAATTTTATGTTTACATTTGCATTCAAAACCATGAATTCATAAACCATATTGCAAACCAAATACTTGAACAAGCAAGCAAACCAACACACCATACCACATAATTAACCCAACTTAGTTCATGATGTTGAGTGAGCCTTAAAAGTTACCAAATTTACACTAAGTTCAACCAACTCTACAGTCTTTGAGGACATAAGTCCCTGACTTCTACAATTGTGGGAAGTACTTGGGATTTTCCCAGAAACTCATTGTGAGGAGTACCACAGGAACCCCAAAGTAGTTGGTCGTTGAGAGGAATTACCAAGCGAAACATGCAATGACCCCTTCCGATTGTGTAGATTTACCCATGAGGAACAAGCCAAGCGTTGTCTTCTAGCAGTCTTGGTGACCAAGAGACCACCTTCAACCAGTAGGAAGCCATTGAAACTGGGTTCCAAATTTCATACCCACCAGTTTCATACAGACAAGCCAACAAAATTGATCCTCCATGATCTTCCTCACTCCTAAGAGGTGAACCACCACCGTTTGGAACACTCAGTCGGCACCGTCATAGCCATTCTTAGTGATCTCCCACACCATCAGAGGGTCATACAGCCTCTGATTCTGATTCATACCCATATCAGTCTGAAACAGACCTCCACACCACACCATCTAGCCCCATGGCTACTGCAAACCCGAATCCATTTTCCGATCTAACTTTAGCAAGTGGACCCATGTCCACATCACAACCAGTCACCCACAATGTGGCAAGAGGCCCAAGCACAATCATGCAGACTATCATTTTCCAATCGCCACCACCCATAGTGACCAGCCAAGTTGGTCCAATGGCCACACATGGGGGCAGTGGCCCCTCCACACACATTGTCCCACCTGCCATGCAGGAGGGCAGTGCACCAACCACCCACATTGCCCCTACTTCCATACAGGGGGGAAATGCCCCTGCCACCCACACCTTCCCACCCACAACACTTGGGGGCATTATCCCATCCGCCATGGTGTCACCACAAGTACCCCTAGCAGTGCAGATGCATTATGCACCTGCAAACCCCACCCCCATTGCAGCCCCATCCCACATCAATTTGGGGTCAAATTTGCCATTCATGGCTTGTTTGAAATTGCCTGAATTGGCAAGATTGATGAATGACCCCATCCGTCACCAAGATTTTTGGCCACCCATGCCAACTAAGCTTCCCTCAGACATCCTAAATTTTGAAGGAAAAGCCGGGGAATGTCCCCAAAATCATATAATGACATTCCATCTATGGTGCTCATCCAATAGCATTGTAGAAAACTCCATCAGACTAAGGTTGTTCCAATGCACCCTTACAGGTGCCACGGCCAAATGGTACATTGAGCTGCCACAAACCAGGTACCCCAACTTCAACTCCCTAGCCTTCATGTTCCTACAGTATTTCCAGCTCCCAGTCATATATGACGAGTGGGTGGAGATCCTACTATCCTGCCGTCAAAACACCGCCAATCACATTACTGATCATATCCATGAGTGGCGGCCGCGCCACAACTTGTGCAAGATCCAACTTGATGACAAGATCTTCTTAGATTGGTTCCTCAAGACTTTGCTCCCGCTCATCACAAAGGACGTCGCATCTGAACGTCCCCAATCTGAAGAAGAAGCCATATTGAAGGCCCAACAATTTGACCTCATCTACGCCTAGTCAGGATACTTGTATACCATCATCCCAGACCCTCCCTGTCCAAGTACCTCTTACCGCGACACACCGAGGGCATCCCACGCAGCGGATGGCATTATAGGGTCAGTCTCTCAACAATCATTGCCTCGAACAACACCACCTGCCATTGCACCACAACCAAGCAACACTGCTAATGTTTCTTACCAAAACCAAGCTTCGGACTATGCTAGAATGATGTCTCAGTCTGGAGCAAAAACTTCCTATGCACAACCTACGCCACCATAGTAGGCTCAAGCTATAGCTTGGCCAGCACAGCAGTATGTGGGGAAAATGCCCACATTCATGGCACCGCCACCCCCACAAATCTACTATGCACCACCAGTGCAACAAGTTCAAGCCCTCGCCCCTACTCCATCCGCTCTACCTGCCCCACCCGCTCCATTGGGAAAAGTGTTTGCACAGCAAAATCGTCCCAACCAACCTGCCCCCAACAATCAACAAGGGAAAGTTAGAAATAACTAGCCCCGCAACTAGGGAAACAACCAACCGCAAGGAGGCACTCAACAACCGAATCCTCCCAACAATTCTGTAGCAAATCAGCCAGCCCAGAATCCTCCGCGACAAAATGCACCAAGGTGGAATGCCTCATTGTGCAAAAACCAACCATGCACACTCTGTGAGATCTATGGGCACTATACATTCAAGTGTCCACTCATGGGATGCATGAAGCTGGCCATTCGAAATGAGGCCCAACAGGATTCCAATGCTACAAACCAAGCACAACCCAACCTGGCACCACAAGGACCTCCTGCCATGGTGCTTCAAAACCCACTACCAGTCCAAGGGTTGGTGGTAACTACCACTCCTCCCTAGGCCAATCCCAACAATCTGGGGGCACCACCCACGGTCGAAACAGGTGTCCACCACCTGATGACCATGACCACTGAAGAGGTTAACTTACAAACTAGACGAAACCAGTACGATACCACTAGTGAACCTATTGACTCTTCAGCAGCATCCACGTCTAAGAAAACTGACTTACCTCTCCAGTTACCCCTATTCCCACACCCCCCCATACACAGAATCACCAATAATGCCACAACTAGAGCTGCAGTTAGCTATAGCGTTGTGGATGATTTGGCCCAAACGCCAACCACCATGTCCACTCTTGAGGTACTTAAAACATGCCCAATGCAGCAAAAATCCCTACTAGCCGCTCTAGGGGTAGTAGACCCCTCTGATTCCAAGTTGATCACCTTTGACACAGAAAATAGAGAACCACGCATGCCCTCCACTATCGCCTTCCAAATCCCGGTATCCATCCGAAACTTGGTTGTACACCGATGCATAGTGGATGAGGGGGCATCCACGTGCATCATGTCTACCTTGGTGTGGCAGAAACTTGGATCACCAATTCTGCAACCATCTTCCATGACTCTGCGGGCTTATGATGGACACCCCACTAAAGCCCAAGGAATCCTCCCTCATGTCCCCATCACGTTAGTTGGGAAGACAGTCATGATTGACATTGAGGTCGTCAATGCTCAACTGGATTACAACCTCCTCCTTAGGAGGAGTTACATGTACGCCATGCGAGCAATCACGTCAACTTTCTTCCACCTCATGATGTTCCCCCATGAAGGGAAGATTGTGATGGTTGACCAACTCACCTACCATGATCCGTAAGGGTTAACACCACCTGCCAACATTATCCCTCCCATCACCACCATTGAGCTGTAAGGGACAACCGCACATGCTAATGTCATCCCTGTAACTAACACCATGGTTGAAAACACACCAGCTTCCCCACCATTGAATGTGGGCCCTGAGTTATTTACCGATCCCACCATGATGGCTCCTTTCCCATTGATGTCACCACCTCTAACACAAAAGAAAACTACGGAATTGTGCATGATCTCATCAATCACTGCTGCACCCAAACAACAACCGCAGCCACAGCCCCAACCACAACCACAACAACGACCGTAGCCGCAACACTAACAACACCCGCATCATCACCCACAATAGTAGCATTATGTGCAGTCGCAAACAAAGCCTCACCCCCACATGCAACCAGCTGGGAGTTATGTGGGCTCATCTCCGGTCCATACAATTCTCTTCCTCTTCCCCCCACTTGGTGTCATGCGCAAGCCGGTCATGGCCACCTTGAACCTACCCAACTTTACGTTGGGGATCTCAGTGTGGTATCTAGATCCACTAGCTCAACCACCAATGCCCCAAGTTGTGCTAACTCCGATGCAACCTATCGCAGTTGAGTCTCACCCCCCACATGGTCCACATAGAACAACCACCGCACTCACATCTGCACCACCCCAACCCAAAAGGGCCAGGGGAAAGAACACCAAAGCCACCGCAGAACCATGACAAGTTCCACCTTGTGCAGTCTGCGAACAACAGGGCCGTTAAACTCAGGATTGCCCTGAAATCCCAATGATCCATGCGCATATGGACTCCATGGACATGAACAAAAAAATCCCCATGATTGAACTCCTAATCGCGCCAGTAGTAAAGAACAAGGCATTAAGGACAAACCATGCTTGCACCCTTTGTAGCTTGTATGGGAATTACTCCCACCATTGCTAGGACCTCCCCGAATTTCGAATGGCTCTTGCTGACCTTCGTCACCATTCCCTTGAGTTTGAGATCACCTTGATCGAAGAAGTTCACCCCCACCGCCTTCTTCAGACACCGTGTCCATCTACACGATGTTCAGTTTTGTAGACCCTCATGTCTCCACCATCACCAATGGTCCATCAGACCTGTCTCTTCCATTGTTTCCCCAGCCACCGCCGCAACCTCAGTTGCAACCTCAACCTCATTTACCAGGGAAACAGTGGGGTTCATTCCCGATCAACATGACCATTTTCCTTTTCCTTTTCCTACCATCCGAGATCATATGCACTTATACTATGAAACGAGAACTCGACACAGTTCTCGTTTTTCTCTCTCCTAATTTTAGTAGCCATTATTACCTCCGTTTCAAAAAGGGTTGATACCAGTATCACACATTTTCATTTTCATGCATTTTTTTGGGCCTTTGAATCATATTTGTCATAAAGTAATTTTAATTTATATTTTCAAGTATGTTTTTTAGAAATGTAACAAAATAACATACATTTAGAAGCAAGTTATAATGAAAAATATATACATTTTGCAATTCTTTTTTAAAATAAGGCATTTTTATCGACAAAATAAGACATTTTTATTGACAAATTTGTAAAAAAATCTAGAAAACAAAAACATTGAAAACCATTTTCAATGGATTTTTAAAGATATTTTGTATAAAAATGATACTATTTTATATTATTTTCCAAAAAGTAACCATTCACATAAATTCAAGAAAAACTATACCACATATTTGTAAATAACATATTAAAAACATTATATATAGAAATTTTATTTCTAAAATAAAGTTTGAAAGTCAAAACATTACTAATATATCTTATCAAAAAGTTGTCAAATTTAACATTTTCTTCAAGACATGAAACTAATCAACAATATCAAGCTGGCCAAATTATTCATCCAAATTGGAATTTTATGAGCTTGGCTTCCTTGAGGAACATCAATGTCCTCGTCCATTGGTTCTTCTATGTATGGAAGATTCCCAAATTGTTCCTTTCCAAACATCCCTCCTAATGGGGGTTGAGGCTCTTTTGGCATCTTTGCCACAAGTGTTTCAATAAAATTTTAAAAAGTACATTTAAAAAATTACATCGATATTACATTAAAAAAATAAAATAAAAAAAATTCCCCAACCCCCTAAACCCCCCCACATTAAATTAAAAAAATATAACAAAATTTTAAAACCCTCGTAACAATAACATCAATATTACTTAAAAAAATGAAAAATTTAACACCTCCACATTACATTTAATAAAATAAAAATAAAAAATAAAACCCCCCAACTCCCCACAACATTGTATTAAAAAACATTACATTAAATCCCTCCCCCAACCCCCTAAACAACCCTCACAACATTACACTTAAAAAACATTGAAAACAAAATTATACCCCCTAACCCCTAAACTCCACCCCACCCACACAACATTATATTAAAAAAATATAAATAATTTTTGTAGAAACCCTCCCCCTAACCCCCACAACATTAAATTTAAAACAATATTAAAAAATAATTTTTTAATCCCCTAACCCCCTAAATGCCCCCCTAAAAATTATATTCAAAACAAATTAAAAAAAAAACTCTTGCCCCTCCCTCATCTCTTCGCGACGAACTTTAGAGTTTTTCACATTAAGGTTTTTGCTTCCTTTATATTTTTGGCATTATTATAAAATGAAATATAATTATCTTCTTAAGAGATTTTTGTGAATAAACATAGTTGTCACATATTTTGTTAAAGATGGACTACCATCATTCTAAGTGTTATATGCAATTATGTATATTACAATGTATCCCACCATTTATTTTATTACACCATTTATTCATTAATAAAATATGAGTTTTTTATAATACTTTATTTTTAATTACATAATAATTTAAAATAAAATTGAATATAAATTTTAAATACCTCAAAACATCATTACTAATTATTTAAAAACATTTTTAATAACATGTAAAACATATATACTTCAATTTAATAATAATAAAGACCATTGATTCTATATAAATAGTTAAAAAGTACTATGTTAATCCAATCAAATACCAAACATTAGGCTATTTTCTAAATACAATATATCTTGTTCAAAGTCTTGATTCAAAACAAATAAATCCAATAGCATTAATAATTTCAAGGAAGACTTAATATACTTCAATGTGATATGGTTAATATTAAACCGTTATAAATTATTGAATAATTGCTGGTATCATTTTCTTTGGAAAATATATTTCTTAATATACTTGAAGGTGATTAATATTAAACTATTATAAATTATTGGATAATTGCTGGTATATTTCTTTGGGAATGATGGAGAAGAAAAAAAGGAGGGAGCGGAGCTCCGCTCCCTCCTCCATTTTCTCTTCTCTGCCTCCCTCTTGCCTTGAACATTGTAACCTTCAGCTAGTCTCGGTGAACTTGGTCCGACCTTTTATATGAATTTTCGAGTGCACTTCTAGCGA
Source organism: Pseudotsuga menziesii (assembly GCA_001517045.1). NCBI lineage: Eukaryota > Viridiplantae > Streptophyta > Pinopsida > Pinales > Pinaceae > Pseudotsuga > Pseudotsuga menziesii. Next base: position 131,847 of record LPNX010056750.1, on the reverse strand, counting down.
TAACCTCGGGCTTGAATTTTATACCATCCGCCTGTGTCAAGGATGCAGGATTTCGAACCGTTGGTGGTGAAGAAACTAGTGGATTTACGGGTGAAGCTAGGTCAACAACATCATTCGCTGGATGTAGGTTATTAAGGTCAATCCACTCTGAATTTTTCTATCGATTTCTAATTGGTAGTGGGAATACGGAAGTTAATATATAATGTATATATCATTTAATAACATAATCTATCCTAGCTTTAAATATGTATGGGAGAGAAAAAGTAGGAATTTTGCATTCCAACTCATTTTTGTGATAGATAAATAGAAATAAGGTATATGCTAGTGTTAATATTGCGCCACGGTTTATGTTACAAGTGGAAATATCTTCATAAAACAATAAAGAAATGAACTCATACATTTTTGTCTTACTATCAACTCTTTACAATAATGTATATAGATGCAGCCAAAATATTAAACTTTTTATTTATACATTTTGGTTCTCATATTAAATCATATACAAT
>LPNX010056750.1:95141-131208 GCA_001517045.1 Pseudotsuga menziesii | reverse complement strand
TATATATATATATAAATATAAAATAAGCATTGTAATTAAAGTTTTTGTTACTTATTACATGAATTTAATGTAGCTCTTGATATAATCTTTCCCCATGAATCGAGAAAAAGGGCAGCATTAATAGTCTTTCTCCGGTAACGTGGTGTCGTTAACGTCGACTCACTTTTTCTTCAAATATATGGACTACGGTTTGTTCAAAAAGAGCACCCAAATGTGCAGGAGGGAATGGGTTATAAAATGGAGTTGGCTAATCTTTAGACTATTTGCACATTTTTAGGCCAGTTTGGTATGAATCTGGTAACACGATTTGTTGTTGAAAATGAGTTTTTCGGTGTTAAAATTACAATTTTTATTGCAGAAATGGATTAAGGACCTTCAATTACCCTTGATTTGGGGCGTTTATGGTAAAAAAACTTCAAGGAATTTTCAAATAGTGAGACTTAAGGTGCTTGGGGTTTTTTGAGCTGCATGATTTCATTTATGTTCTTAAAATTGCCCAACAAACAACAAAAAATTCAGATTTAGTTAAAAAAAATCTTTAAATAAATTCACCATATTCCAAAAAAAAATTGGAAAAAAACACAGTTCCATTTAATAACATGGATATATGTTATTCTCACATATATTAACATTCCATTTGATAACACGGATAGATGTTATTCTCATATATTAACACCACCTAGGAAACAAAGGAAAGTAACAAATCAATCTATAAGAAATTAGTGGTGGATCGATTATTCCACAAGACCTTAGTTGAGTTGTGCATTTAACATTTAGAGGATGGAGGGGGTTGTGTTTTAAATTTTGTAAATCTAATGTTGTTGGGGTTTAGGGGGTTAGGAGGGGTGTTTAATTTTTTTTTAATGTAATGTAATGGGGCGTCAGGGGGTTATGGGTTTAGGTTATTATTATTATTATATCCAATCGTTCATGTGCCGAAAATATAGATTCTGATGGGGTGTCGGAATCCATGGATGAGTTTGAATAATTTCACATGAACCATTTTAGATGTTTTTGAGTATGATGTTTGTAATTGAAACTCTAAATGATTTTTTTATCATTTATATGAATAGTGTGCTCTTGTAGGGTATAATATACCATTTCATTATGACTCACACCATAATTTGTTTGATTTTAAATGGTTAGAATGGTGAAATTGTTCATGAAATATTTTTTTTGTTTAACATGTAAGTTTCAAAAAAGTTGTAATTTGTCTCTTGAAGAAAAATATCGTTTTCCAATTTGGGGGTTGATTTCAAGGTTTTTGTAAACAATAGTATGGCATGTTTAGGCCATGACACTATTTTTTACCCCGAAAAAAAAATGTGTATATTGGTATCAACACTTTTCTATTTGGCGGGTGTTTTTGGTGCTTTTTATGCAAAAATCAACGTTTTTTATAACTAGAGTTCTTGTTCTTAGTATAAAGTTCTCATTTCATAGTATAAGTGGTTTCATGAGTAAGTCTATCTTGGAAACCCACAATCTACAGGATTTCACACTGGGAGATCCTGTGTGGTACCTTAAACCACCTTCCCCTACTTCTGAGGCCCCAAGATGTGTTGACTCATGTCCATCCAATTGAGATGATGTTGCACCTACCTCCAGGTCCATCAAAAACTCCTCTTGTCTCCAGGCCCACCCCTCTTCCTCCAACAGAGACTGGGGGAAAGGCCACCAAAACCAAAACCAATACCATTTACATGATCTCTAGCACCAATTTCCCTTCTGTCTCGTTGGTTGTGGAAGATCCACTTGATCTATCCTGACACCACTTACGTGATGATGGAAAGATTTGTAAGACCACCTCTGTTTTTACCCCGTTCCCTTTAAACCATAGTATGGAATCGATTCTTCCCATAAAAGACCAGATTCCATCACCCCGCCTTGCCAATGACCTTCATCTTGGCAAGGGGGCATACCTCTTCATTGACTCTGATGGAAAACTCTTGGAGAACCCCCGCAATGGGCTCTACCTCAAGAGATATTATGCTTAATGTCACCAATGAGTCACTTCATTTTCTTTTCTTGTTTTTCAACATTTTTTACAACAAGTCAAAGGCAACACCATCAACTGCTAGTCAAAAGTCACTCGAAACCTGTTCGAGACACCTCTCACACCTTCGAGCTCAAATTTCCATCTCTGTATGAGACCATTGTCTCATGTTTAATAAATCAATTTAGGGACCATTTCCCACAAGTCACCTCGACTCACGAGTCATGACATAACGATGCGAGAGTCTATAGATCGATACTCGTATCACACTGCCCGATCGCAACTCATGTGAGCGATCAGGATGCCACCCGTTAAGGATTGTACTATACTTTTGCTTTTGTATTTATAATTGTCTTTTTCACCGCAACACATGCGGACATCTAGACCATCATCCACAAACACCTTTTTTTTTATTCCATATATTTGACATAGAAGTGTTCTCGGGCCGCTGCCCACTTAGGAATGTAATTTTAGCTTTTACTTTGTATTTTTAACACATAATTATCTTTTCGGTTTTCTGCTCCTTACGCAGACCTCTGGACCACTGTCCACAAAATGATTTCTTTTCTTGCACTTATTTGGCATATAAATGCCTCCAGACTTGTACTCACATCGCATGTGGTCAAGTCCGTCCACATTAACACACACAAACGCTCTCCTGACCTCTATCTGAGAGCCACCTCGGTTTGCATGCCTTTGTTGCACCATCTCGCAGGCCTCTACCGCGACCTATCCCATGCATGTATTGGTATGTTTGAGAGCCTTCTACTCCATCCATACTGCGCGGATGACCTTTGGACCTCTCTCCACTTTCTCGACATGGGGAACCGCATGTGCCACCACCGGTTGACCACTAAGGAGTTTCATTTAAGCTCTTTTCTGACTCCTTAAAACAATGAAAAGATCGTCGAGCACAGCTGCTTCCTTTCCCACTCGCTAAAGTATAGGAAAGGGCATCTACATCGTCCCATTTACCTCCTTTTGAGGACCATGTATACCATCTCATGAAAAGGATCTCCTTGGCACACTCAAGCCAAGATCGTTCCCATCTGCATACTTTTGTGCTTTCTCGGGCAGATGGGCTGCACTTTACGAAAAAGCTCACCACCGGTTTTCATTAAGCTCTTTTCCAGCCATTTCAACAAGAAAATATCGTCGAGCAAAATTGGTTTCGTTCATGCTCATAAAAGTATTTGAATGACCGTCCAATTAGTATAGGTTTAACCTTTTCCATCCTAATCAAACTATCAACGGTAAAGAAGTCTCTCATCCCCTCCAGGATGGGTGAGCTCTCCTATGTATACTTTTATCCTTTTTTGGGCACAGGAGACTACCAATGAAAAATAACCCCCACTGGAGTCTTCTTCGTGCTTTCAGACTCTCTAAAATTGAAAGCACCATTGAGCATTTACTTTCTCGGGCTCTCCAAAAATCAACGATATCGTACCACAATGGTGTCCCGAGACACCACCCCATAGAAAATAGTTTGGCAACATCCCCACATTGGGTCGCCTTTGTTCAGAGTACTCTACAATGTGTCTTCCTTGGATCCCATCAGTATCAAAATTGTCCACCTCCTCCAAGTATTTCCCATCTGTAGCGACATTCCCAGTATTACAGCTATGATCCCATTCCTTTGAGTAAGTTTCATTTGCTACCTGGTCTGCCCTGCCATCATACTCTAAACAAAGGAAGTTTGAGTCTCCCTCCCCCCCTGCCCCTATCCAGTTTTCTCCTTCCCTCCCCTTCCCCCCCAATTCAGTGAGTCAGTACACATATTGCTTCACACCTTCCGGTTATCCCTCACGCCCCTATTCAAGGAACCATCATCGCCTTGACTAGGGTCAGGGCTCCCTCTATTGATGCCAACACACATATTCCAGAGGATAGACCCAAAGGTCCCTATACCTTGGTTTCATTAACATCATTGATGAGTTCCTTAGACCACTTGAGAGGAGTCCTTAGTGCCTCTCGGGATTGTTTTTTCTTAGGTGCTCAACTTCAACTCCATCATCGCACCGTTGAGATTCGTACAGGGTTCGTTCCACATAGTACTCGTTCAAAGACCCCGGATTTCACCCAACTCTAGCACATTGGTGAGTCCACTCAAGGGACCTAAATAGGTTATGTCCCTTGTGATTTCTGGGTTGCGTTGGAGACAGTGTTCAGAAGCACCAGTAGTGCTTCGGTATACCTTTATAATTGATACAACATACTTGTACCGCAGAGACTCTGACTCTCAAACAACGAGTCCATATAGCTATGTACCATTCCAGATCCAGGAAACCATCAGTCATGAAGATATAGCATTCCATGAGAATGCCATGGGTCCAATGTACCAGATCAGTATTGTATTCAGCCTCACATAGAGGCAACCAGCATTGTAACATCAGTTGTATATGATCGACTCTTATATTTTAGAGCATAGATCAAATGATTCTTTTGAAATTTTCACGAGCATGGGAATGCCCTCCTCATCCATATACATGTCACACATTTATTGTATCTCACCCATTTATGGGAACCAAATTAATACAAAACCAAAAACCACCATGCCCTAGCCCCGGAAGAACCACCTCTCGATAGCAAATCCTATGATGTTTGTCAGCCATACATTGAGCTCATGCCCTCACACATCAGGGGGCAATCTGTTAACCCAAAAATCCCCCATAGCTCTCAATGGCCTACACCACCCAAGGACACCACCTCACAACACTCATTTCACTCCATAAGACCTTCCACGACCTTCCATTTGACCCCCACACCTCCAAAAGAGCCCAAGGATGAAGAAAAGGGATAAAAACCCCAAAATAGACCCCCAGGAGCTAAAGCCCTCAAAAAGGGGCTAAAACCTTGAAAGGGAATGAAGTTAGGGTAGAAGGGGCTAAAGCCTTGACCAAGGGCTTAAAACCCTAAAATCCCGTGGAAAAGCTATAAAAGGAGGGTGGGGGGTCACTCTCAAAACACTCCTCATTTGCATATTGTTATGCTGCTCATGGATGCTTTGAGACCTCTTGCTCTCAAACCACCCACTCTCCCTCTCCTTCATCTCCATTTCTCCAAGCCATTGCTCCCCAACCAAAAGAGAGGTGCTCCCATGATCTAGGGCATGGTGGCCCATTTCCACCTAAGTGAGGTATAGCTTCTTTTTATGCATGTTCATTTGCTTACTTTGTTTTCTAACCAATATCTTCATTTGCAGGATTTCCATTGACTTTACTTCCAGGTTGCTTCCATAGTAGTATATGTTTCTTTTGCAAGTTTTAAGGAGGCAGAACCCTAACCCATTTTTTCCAGAAGGGTTCACCAGTGCTCCATCATTTCTTCTTCTTCTTTTTCTACCATTAGATCTTAGATTTAGTTTACAGTAGCTTCCGTTTACTTGTTATTGCTTAGATTAGTTTAGTTTCAATTCGCAGCTCTATTTCAGTCATTTTTACTTCCGTTTTTTACTATTTTCTAAGGGTAGAAACCTACCCTTCTGCCCTATAGGCACAAGGGAGCCATTTTTACCCCTGTAGTGAGGATAAATTCTCACTACAATATGTATGATTTATGTGTTGGGTGTGGACCCTAAAGCACATGATTGATGAGATGTTTTGTGTTGAGAAAGGAGCTCTGGAGCACATGTGTATTTGATGTTTGTTTTGAGCGAGAATCTCTCTAGCACATGAGTGTTTATATTTGTGTTGAGTGAGAAGCTCTGGAACACATGAGTTATGAAAATCTTTGTCTTGAGCATAAAGCTCTAAAGCACATGAAAAGATAAAATTGGAAGTGTTGGCCATAAGCATTGGATCCTTCCAAGTTGATGTTGAGCATAATCTCTGGAACATCGGATCCTTGGCCATTGTATCCCTATTTTTATCCTACAAGTACATCCTAGCATTAGTGTTGAGCGAGGAGCTCTGGAATTGCACTAAGTTTGTAACTCCCTATTTTTAGCGTTGAGTATGGTCTCTGGATAAGTGCTAGGAGTTACTAAAAATAATTAATTATGTCAAGTGAAAATGACTCGAATAAAAAATTGATCTCATCTGACTTATTTTTAAGTGATTAAATGAAATTTTGAATTTCTGTATCTCATTAAGTACTTAAGAACTACCAGGTTATACGAGGGAATCCAACATGCAAGGAGGTTTAGAGTTGTCTATCCTGGTAGACCTAACCACCTACTTGAAGGCCTTAATAAAGAAAGTGTTGTAAGTTTAGGGATCATGTTATATGATACCTAAAGACAAAATGTTAACAAATGATATATATAAGTATATATTTTATACATGGTATGTATAAAGAGTAAGAATAGTAATTATGCTAATAGTTATAAGAAATAAAGAAAGGCTCCATTTATTATTATTATTACTAAAAGATATTTAAATATTAAAACTACCTACAAGAGTCCAAATACAACTAGTTAAAAGTTCTTAAGTTAAATATTAAAAGTGCCTAAATTAAATAAAAAGGGTTAAATTAAGAAATCAAATGATTCTTGATTTAACTACCTCTTTGACTGAAAATTATTCCTATAAATACCTAAGAAAAAGAGAGACTTGGATATCTTCCATCTTTTGGTGATTCCATAATTCTACCTGATTATTCTCAAGAGAGTTCTTGGAGAACATTTTTCCTAAGAAGAAAAAGGATAATTGATTCAAAACCTTATATCCCAGTTAAGGAAGCCTTACCTAAGAAGCTCTAAGCTACTTGTATGTTGGAACCAACACAGGGGGATCTGGATTTAAACCAGGAATGGTTTTGGTTCATGAATGGGTGGAACGTGGTAGTTCCCAAGTGATTAGGTTATCTAAACAAAGTTCATATCTTCCTATGAATTTGTTAATGTTGGGTATTTGAGTGTGTAGGTTTTCAACCATTGAAATAGCTCCATCTTGCAGGTATGAGGTTCTTGATTTTTCCATTTCATATTGTACTAGTCTTACTATGCTGGAGTAGATTGAACTCTGAATAGTTATATAGTATATGTCTACTATAAACTAGGTTATCTTTACTGCAATTCTTTTCCTGTCTATTAAGGTAAATGTTTCATTGTCTAGTTCATTTCTGAAATTCATTTCGTAACTAAGTATTTAAGGATTTTGTTTTCTTGTTTATTTCTGCAATTCATTTCCTATTTTATAATTTTAGGGTTTATGCTTTTATTTCTAAGTTCATGTATGCAATTTATTTCCTGTATTTAAATTTATTTTCCAAGAGCTAGAACTACTCAAAACAGAGCCTATATATATTAATTCTACTGGAAGATTTCATATTGTCTGCAAGCCTATATTTAATATAAATAAACCAACTAGTATCTATAGTATTAGTATAAGCTCTAAACAGAACATTAGAACATAAATATAAATCACTAACACATTAAATTAGAATATTATAAAACAGAACCTAAAAACAAATCATTCCATTGTTTATTATAAAACAGAACTGTAATCAAATCTTTTCCATATTATAAACAATAATATCAAGTATCAGGCTAAGCTATCGACGAGAGTCTAAGGTTTGTGGGCACAAGGGATTCATTCAGCATAACCACTATATACTTCATAACTTAAACATAAAATACAAATTATCCAAATCGTATATCATAAGAGAGTCTTCCACAACATAAATCAAACCTAAACTTAAATCACAAAACTCATTAACATATATCGTATAAATCAAAGAAATCATAGGATTGAATCTTGTGGGCATGAATGCCCCACCCATTTTTCACACACACATCCTTTAAAACTATTGTGGCCCACAATCGAATGTTGCGAAGCTCATGACTTCTAAACCCAAGTTACTTTCAAAGCATGGTGAACATCAAATCCGGTAGGATTATTAGCAGCGTTCTAACACTATATTAATTCCTAAATCATCTACATAGTCTGCGCTACAAAAAATCATATTCCATAAGAATAAAAATAGACTGAAACCATTTCTCTATCAATGTTTCCCTGTATCATTACCAAACCAAATATACAAGCTGTAAAATATCATAACATAACTCCATACAATAATAAAACCCCAAGTAAAATTACACATTGTATCCATTTCATGGATCACGACATTATATACAAAAACAGTAAACCCTTAACATAAGTCAATAAACCCTTGCCTATGCTAAGCAATAGCAATGATAGGGTAAACCCCACAGTCACGGTTCCTTCCAATAAAATACACAAGTAAGGATTTCAAAACTATGATTAACTATAGTCAACACAGTCACAATGCTACATGGAAAGAGTGACATTGCTAGTGATGACATGTCTCTAAAAGGATAAACAATGTTGTTAAAATATACAAATAAAAAACAAACATGAGTTTCCACAGTCACCACAATTTCCATCCAAAAACCATAACCATGATATGCACATAGTAAGCGAATATTGTACAAATTAACCACCATAAACAATATAATAATTTACATAGTCATGTTTACAAGCCAATGCACCATTACAAGCAATGGTGCTATCACCATTTACCAAAACCAACATATTAACAAAACACAGAGTCTATATTACTCACCATGGCTAAAGATATCGACAGTATATTCATTTACAGAGCTGGAAAACAATAGTCTCGGCCCAAAGGCACGAAACCCACAAAAAAAAAACCCAAATCATAAACGCGTCTCTAGATGCTTTACATAAATTACAAATAGACCATTGCAGTTGCAACCCTTAACAAAAAAACCAAGTATACATCCAACGATGAGGTTCACGGTCTATCAAAACACCCATACACAAGAGGAAACGAATTTTAACTTGTTTACAACAAGGATTACCTGTAAAAGGTAATGCAATTGCCACTTAGAAGACTCACATCCCACATCATAAGGACCCTACAAATTGCAATAAACCAGAACGATAGATGAGGAGTATTCCAAACCTCCCAATTGAAACCACAAAACAAATGCAGTAAAACCAGCTCAAAGGACATACCTTCGAAGTGCATCCAAACTCCAAAATCCATGCCATAAAGCAGACTAGAGAGCCTAACAGAGCTCACACAGCAAAATCACAAATGACCAATACCTTTGCGCTAGTCCAAGTTTAGGGGTTGATACCCCCATTTCCCAAGGCGCATTAACTCCGCCACCCTATCCTCAATTACGTGAAATCAAAAAACCAAGTATATAATTTATGCCACACAAAAATGCGTTGTGACAAATATCCACCATGCAAACTATAAACCCCAACTTTGTTATTGTAGACTTATGATGGAGCCCCAATTCATGGCATCTAAAATATGCCATGAGTGGCTTACAACATGCCTTCCACATTATACAAAAGGACCCTAATGAACATAGGGCTACGATTTAATATCTTAAACCCTATACAATACAATATAAACCATGTAAATGTTAAGTGCAGGCTCAAACTGAATCAAGGTCTTAAGACCTTAAGTAATAATGATAGCCATTCCAAACATAGGCATAATTAAACCCATCCTTGCATGAACAACAATGCTAACGACCGTAATAATAATCACAGAGATAGGACTGTAGGTTTGTTCGTAATCCAAGTTGTAAGGTAGTGAGAATAGGCAGTATGTCTTTCTTTCACTATTATAGTTAGTTTTTCTTCATCAAGTGCACCTGCACAAACAAAGAATGAAATGCATTAGTTTAATAAGAACTAAGTAATCCCTGTAGCGACAAGTAAAATCAGTTACCTTTATAGGTTTTTTTACAAGGGAAACAAGTACCACCACTCCACCCCTTGACAATACAAATTAAGTCAGAAATATTCATAAACAGTAATCAAACATTATCATCAATAAGTAACCAAATAATTGTACACAAATACATGTAAATACATTATAAGAAGCATTGAATAAATAGCATAACCATCTAATGCAGATTCAATGTAACATAACAACAATATAGAAATATACTAAGAACCACATCAGAAAAAACATCCAGAAGGAAGTAAGAACAACTTACAACAATTCAGTTCAGTAAAAAAAGTATGACACATTCTGCATAAGTTAAGGTAATGTCCAGTTCAGATAGTCCTCTACTAGCCTAATAAAAATAAAAATAAAAATATTTTCAAATTTTGGGGACATTACAACACTTAAGGGTCCACGCCCAACACATGAAATTATATATATGCTAAATAAAACATATGCATTTTCCTTACACACAATATATCAAAAAAATCATCATTCTCATGTGCAGTGAGGTCTTATTCCCAATATACAAAATATAACATCAAAGCAACATCACATGCAATGGGACTTATGCCCATAATTGTTAGGTCAAAAAATTCATGATATTACATCCATCCCCGCTTAGAACAACACCGTCCCTGATCTTCTAGGGACTAGGAATGAATTCATGAAATAAGGCGAGGTAAGCCTCTCTCATGGTGGCTTCATTCTCCCAAGTAGCCTCATCAGATTCAAAGTGCTTCCATTGCACTTTCAACTGAACTATGGTGTGCTTCCTGAGCTGCACCTCTCTCTTGTCTAGTATATGAAGGGGTTCAGGTACAAAATCCCCTTCAAGTTCCACATGTAACAAGGACCAACCAATCCCATGTTTAGTATCATATACATATTTATTTAATAAGGATGCATGGGAAACATTATGAACTCTTATGTGTGTAGGTAAAGTTAGTTCATATGCCACTAGCCCTCTCTTGGCTTGTATCTCAAAGGGTCCACAAAATCTTGTTTCCAACTTTCCACACTTCCCCAAGCTCAATGAGCTTCTCTTGTCTTTTAATTTTAGCTAAAAATGGTTTCCTATCTAATAATATTTATATTTTCTTTTCTTATCCACGTAACTCTTCTGGTGGCCTTGCACTTCTTTAAGGCTTTATTGGACCTTGCTGACCAATTGTTACAAGTCCTTTAGTAAATCGATCCCTAACATGATCCATTCCACCGGGCTATCCCAAGTAATCCATGTTCTACACTTTCGACCATGGAGTACCTCGAAGGGACTCATCTTGGAGGATGTTTGGTATATGTTGTGATATGAAAATTCTATGAGATGCAGATAATCCTCTCATTTGGTGGGGTTATTCATGACATACATCCTAAGCATGTCTTCTAAAATCTGGTTTACTTGTTCTACTTTCCCATCTATCTGTGGGTGGTAAGCAATACTAAATTTTAACTATGTCTCTAAACCAGAGAATAAGGATCTCCAAAAGTTCCTGGTAAACTTTGTATCTCGATCTGAGATGATTTCCTTGGATATTGCATGCAATCTAAATATCTCCTTTAAGAATATGTCGACAATGTGAACTTCTTTGTATGTTGACTTCACTGGGATGAAGTGTGTATCTTTTAATAACTTGTCAACCACTACAAATATAGAATCTTTTTTCTTCTTTCTCTTTGGTAGACCCATAATAGAATCCATACTAATGACCTCCCACCTCCATTCCAAACTAAGTAATTTTTGCAGCAATCCCAAAGGATGCTAGTGCTCAGCTTTGACTAGCTAACATTCCTGACATTTTTTTTATAAACAACACTATGTCGGCCTTTAAATTAGGCCAAAAAAAGTGTTTATTTACTGTGGATATCATATTTTGATATCCTTGATTCCCCGAGTATGGTTTCCGATGAAATTCTGTGAGGATGTGGGACCTAATGTCCCCTCCTTTTGGAACATACAATCTTTCTTTGGACCACAACAGTCTAGTTTTGTCTACCTTATACTCCTTTTTTTGTTGAAAGAACCTGTCCTCTTGGACCTTCTTGAGGATTTCAACATAGAAAGGATCAACTCCGTTGGTCGTCCTGATCCTCTCATGTAAATCCAAATCTGTTTTACTTAAAGTCACCTCATATAACACATGAGCTCGTTGACTTAAAGCATCAACAATTTTATTCTTCTTTCCCTTTATATGCTTTAACTCAAAATTATACTCGCTAAGGAAAGCCAATCATATGGATTGTATGGAATTTATATCTGACTGCTCAAATAAATGCTTCAAACTCATATTGTCTGTGTTTAGAAGAAATTTCTTCCCCATGAGGTAGTGCCTCCACATCTTGAAGGCATGGATAATGGATGTTAACTCAAGATCATGGGTGGGGTAGTTTTATTTGTGTTCCTTTAACTTATGTGATTCATAACATATTGCACAGTCATTCTGCAAGAGGACTCCTCCGAGCCCTTCCTTACTTGCATATGTGCAAATAACAAAATCCCCATCGGGATCTGTAATTCATAGTATCAGTGCAATCGTCAAAAGTTGTTTAAGCTTCTAAAAACATTCCTCGCACTTGATCGTCCATAAGAAATTGTTTTCCGTCTTTTTCAAAGTGGTCATGGGACAAGAAATCCTCTGTAATATCCTGAATTTTGACCTAAAACTTATGGGAATAAGCCCTATTAATTATTATGTTACTTTGATGTTTAGTTGGTATATTGGTTCTGAGACCCCATTGCATATGAACATGATGGTTTTTTGATATATTGGGCATGAGCCAATTGCATATGCTTTATATATATATGATTTCATGTGTTGGGTGTGGACCCTAAAGCACATAATTGATGATATGTTTTTTGATGAGCGAGGAGCTATGGAGCACATGAGTAATTATATTTATGTTGAGTGAGAAGCTCTGGAACACATGAGTTATGAGACACTTGTGTTGAGCATGAATCTCTAGACAAAATGAGTGTTTATATTTGGGTTGAGTGAGAAGATCTGGAACACATGAGTTATGAAAACCTTTGTGTTGAGCATAAATCTCTAAAGCACATGAAAAGATAAAATTGGAAGTGTTGGGAATAATCCTTGGAGAATTCCAAGTTAATGTTGAGCATAAGCTCTGGAACATCATATCCTTGGCCATTGTATCCCTAGGTGTATCCTACAAGTACATCCTAGCATTAGTGTTGAGCGAGGAGCTCTCTATTGCACTAAGTTTGCAACTCCATGTTTTTAGTGTTGATTATGGGATCTGGATAAGCACTAGGAGTTACTAAAAAGAATTAATTATGTCGAGTGAAAACGACTCGGATAAAACATTGATCTCATCTCACTTATTCTTAAGTGATTAAATGAAATTTCAAATTTTTGTATCTCATCAAGTACTAAGAACTACCATGTTATACGACGGAATCCAACATGCAAGGAGATTTAGAGTTTCCTAACCTAGTTGACCTAACCCCTACATGAAGGAATTTTTAAAGAAAGTGAATAAGCTAAAACAAAAGTGTCATATGTTTAGGGATCATGCTATATGATACCTAAGGACAAAATGTTAACAATTGATATATATACTTAAGTATATAACTTTTACGTTATATGTATAAAGAGTAAGCATAGTAATAATACTAATAGCTATAAGAAATAAATAAATGATCCATATGTTATTATTATTACTAATGATAATTAAATATTAAAATACCTACAAGAGTCCAAATAGGAACTAGTCAAAATATTCTAATTTAAATATTAAAATTACCTAAATTAAATAAAAAAGGGTTAATTCAAGAAATCAAATGATTCTTGATTTAACTTCCCCTTTGACTGAAAAGTATGCCTATAAAAATCCAATCCAAAGAGAGGCTTGGGGATCTTTTTGTTATTCCATAATTGTACCTCATTATTCTCAAGAGAGTTCTTGGAGAACATTTTTCCTAAGAGGAAAAATGAGAATTGATTCAGAACCTGATATCCTAGATAGGGAAGCCTTACCTTGAGACCTCTAAGCTACTTGCACGTTGGAACCAGCTCGGGGAAATCCGGATTGAAACCGGGAACGGTTATGGGTCATGGTTGGGTGGAACGTGGTAGTTCCCAAGTTATTCGTTTATCTAAAAAAAAGGTCATATATTTCTATGAATTTGTTCATACTAGGTATTTGAGTGTGTAATATTTTTTAGCCATTAAAACAACTTCATCTTGCAGGTATGAGGTTCTTGATTTTTCCTTTGAAAATTACACAAATTTTATTATTTAGAGTAGAATGAATTCTGAATGATTTATTTTAGTAACTGTCTACTATAACCTAGGTTATCTTTTTTGCATTTCTACTTGCTTCACTTGCAGGTTAAACTCATTGTTTATTAGAATATATATTTCTTTTATCAAAGGTTAGGTTATCATTTTCTATTTTACCATGTTATTCTATTATATTTTATTCATGATGAGATAACCACCATTAGGGTTATCTCATTAGAGGAAATTTCAACTCAAAATGGGCCTTTTAACCCTCATTCAAATTCCATGTCATCATGTGTTAGCCAATGAAATTTATTTAAATTTGAAATACCATATAGGTCTTAAACACTTTTTTAATATAAATTTGGGGATAGGTATCATAAAAAACTACTTTTTTGTTTGTATTTTTGACATTTCTCCCTGTTTTTTTACTCAAATTTCGATTGGGAGAGCTCGTTGGATGCATAATTGAATTATGCATCCAATTAGTGCCCACTTGACATACTTTCGATATCCCCACTACCTCAAAAATAAGAAATACCTGAAAAAACGTGATGATGATGTCACATTTTTCAGGTATTTCTTGTTTTTGGGGTAGCGGGTTCCGTCAAAAGTATGTCAAGTGGCTACTCTTTGGATGTTGAATTTAATTCTACATCCAAGTAGCTCTCCCTATCGAAATTTGAGTAAAAAAACAGCGAGATATGTCGAAAATATGAACGACAAAAGTAGTTTTTTTCTTTTCTTCCTCCAAAACTAATAAATATTATTTTAACTATTATTATATTATTTTCCTTAGGAGGCCCATTTTGAGTTGAAATTTCCTCTAATGATTGAAGAGTTTTGTTTTCAATTTCATTTCTGTAATTTATTTCCTGTTTATAAATTCAAGTTCCAAACCTAGAACTAATTAAAAACAAAACCTATATCTTATCTATGCTGGTAGATTTCATATTGCCAATAGGCTGGTATTAGATATAATAAACCAAACTACTATCTGCATCTTTGATCTAAATTAAATGCATAATATTAACTAAAATATATTGGCCAAACAATTTAATTAAAATATTATAAAACAGAACTATAAACAAATCATTTTCATATTATAAACAACAATATCGAATGTCAAGCTAAGCTATTGAGACCTCTAGGGTCTGTAGATACGAGTGCCTCATATTTTTATAACCACACTATATAATTTATAACCTAACACAAAATACATTATCAAAATCGTATCTCTCAAGAGATTATAACCTAAGAAATCAACCATAACCTAAGACAAAATACACTAATATATATCGTATAAGTTAAAAGGTTACAAGATCGAATATTGTTGGCTTTCATGCCAAAACAAAACCTACACACACATCATTTACAACCCACATAGCCTTGAATCTAATCCTATGAGCTCATGATATAAAAAAATAAGGGTTAAATTTCAACCACAGGTCGATTTCGTTGCTTGTCAACGTTTCCACGCATTAAAATACCAAACAAAATATACACACTGTAAATTGCATTCAAACATTTCCACATAGTAATATAAACCCCATTTTTTATACACTAATCATTTCAAGGATCATGGCAGAGAAACAAAGGAACCCATTAACATAAACCATGAACAAATTAACCATTGTCTACGCTATAATAGCAACGACCTCCATATCATAAGGTTAAGACCACAGTTCAAGGCCATCCCCAAAACTTAATACACAGACAAGTAATATAATTGTAAATCACCATAAATCAACATTTCACCAATATATACACAGTCACTAAGCTAAAAGGAAAGAGTGTCATTTCCAGCAATGGCACAGCTCTAAAGCTAAAAAAATCTGTTAAAAACCCAAACGAGAAGTTAAATTACAGATATCAAATTTACACAGAGTCAAAACCTTGCTAAGAAAGGAATCATATCCACGATTGATACACAACAATGAATGCATTCTCTTATAACCACTATAATTTATAAGTAAAAACTACACAGATGTATTTCCAAACCAATGCACCATTGCAAGCAATGGTGTTGTCAGCATTCGAAAGCCAACATTTTAACTAAAACATAGAGTCTGCATTAATCATCGCGGCCACAAGTTAAAGATATCAACCCAAAATTATTACAGAGCATAGTCATGATTATCATGGCCTGAAAACACCAAATCCATACCCAACCACTTAAACCCCAAATTTCTTACACATCTCTGGTTTTTTTTTTGTTTATACAAACAGACCTGTACACAGTTGAAACCCCTAACCCACACAAGTATTCATTCATCAAACGATGAGCTTAAGGATCTGTCGAAACACCCAAACGCAGTGGAACAATTTTAGGCTTGTTTATACAGGGCTTACCCATGAAGGGTAATGTGTTGGAAACCAGAGAAGACCCGTGAACCGCACAAGGAAAGCCTACTACCTGCAAACAAAGGACAACGAGATGTGAGAATTATTTCAATCCTCTAAATCGAAACAACAAGTAAACAATGCTGCAAAACCAGAATAGATAGCATACCTTCCCAAGCATAGAAGTGAGTGAGATCTCACACAAAGACCACAACTAGAGAGTCGAACAGAGCGAAACCATCACAAATCCAAATGACCCATTATTCCATGATAGTCCAAGCTTAGGGCTTGAGACCCACACATCCCAAGGAGCATTTACTCCGCCACCCTGTCCACCACTACGTCGATTTTTATCCCCATGCCTATAGTTCTTAAACCTAAAATCATGACTTAGTAATTGTAAATTCTTGCACATTAAAACCCCATCATATGCATCATGACTTAGGATAAAGCCAAGATTCATGGCGTATGCAATATGCCATATATGGCTTAACTTACAATTAACATATAGTATAAAAACATTAATCAACATATGGCTAAGTCTTGAACTTAGGCCTTTAAACCTTTGAACATAAAAACATTCCAAAAATATATTTTAAATACTTAAAGTTACAAATTCTTAGAACCATAAGTAATAACGATAACCAATTAGACGTAGGTCTAAAGAAACCCATCCATGCATAAACAACAACGCTAACAATAGCAATCAGACTTGCTAGGATAGGACTTTGGTCCTATTGTCTTCGAAAGCAATGAAGAAGGTCAGCATAGGTAGCATGTCTATGTTTAAAATGTTACAACAAGTTTTATGTCACCTAGTGCACCTACACAAAACAAAGAAGAGGTGCATTAGTTCAATATGAACTAAGTAAAAACCCTGTAATGTCAAGTAAAACCAATTACCTCTCCAAGTGATCCTATAAGGGATACAAGTCCCGCAATTCCACCCCTTGACAATACAAGTTAAGTCAGGATTTTCCATAAACCAGTAAACAAAACTTATAACCAGTAAGTAAGCTATAAACCAATCACACATACATGTAAATAAATGATAAGCAACAATCAATGAACAATGTAACCATCTAAATCAGATTCAAGTAACATAAAAAAAAATATAGAATTACATTAATAACCACATCGGGGAAAACTTTTAGATGAGGGTAAGAACAACTTATGACAATTCAGTTCTGTGAACAAAGCTCGACACATTCCGCATAAGATAGTTAATGTCCAGTTCAGGTAGTAATTAGCTAGCCTAAAAAAAAAAATTATTATTTTCAAATTTTTGGGACATTACATCCTTGAAAATTTCTCAATGAACTTTCAGTAGTAACCGGCTAATCCCAAAAAGGACCTAATGTTTATGACACTAGTAGGGGTAGGCCAATCCCCTATGGCTTTAATCTTTTCTAGGTCAATGGTTATCCCCTTCTTGGAGATGATGTGACCCAGGTACTATATCTATTGTTTGTAAAAATCACATTTACTAAACTTAGCGTAATGCTGGTGTTCTCGTAACACATGTAATACTATGCAAAGATGCTCCTTGTGTTCCTCTTTACACTTTCAGTAAACTAGGATGTCGTGTATAAAGACTAATACAAACTTATGCAGGTATTTACTAAAGATATTTTTCATCATACACATAAAATTCACGGGTGTGTTGGTCAACCCGAAAGGAATTACTACAAACTCATAGTGGCCAAATCGCTTATAAAAGGTAGTTTTACGAATATCCTCATCGCGGATCCGTACCTGATGGTATCTGGACTACAGGTCGATCATTGGAAAGATATTGACTCCTCCAAATTGATCGAACAAGTCATCGATCCTAGGGAGTGGGTAATGGTTCTTGATGGTCATCTTGTTAAGTTGGTAGTAATTGATGAACATCTGCATCGTACCATCCTTCTTATTTATGAAAAGTATAGGTGTTCCCCAAGGGGACACACTAGGTCTTATATAATCCTTCTCAATCAACTCTTGCAACTGCAACTTGAGCTCCACCAGCTCTAGTGTGCTCATGCAGTATGGGGATTTTGAAGCCAGAACTGACCTTGGTTTTAGTTCTATGGAAACAATCTAAGTCTTGTTTCGATGGTAATCCTGGTATTTCCTCAGGAAATACATCTGTAAATTCTATGAGAACTAGAAATTCGTCGATGTGCTACTCTCTCTCTCAGCTTCTACATCTTGTATGTTAACTACAAACAGTTTGCATCCTTTCTATTAACTTTTCATATGCTTAGCTAATACATCAGTATTTCATTTAATTTTCATAACAAAAGCATATAAGCAGGATCACTGAAATAAATAGTATCACAAGAACAACACAGATTCATCCTGGGAAAACCCTAAATGGAAAAAACCAGCAAAAGCTTCCTCAATATATATGCCCAAAAAGATAAAAGGTAAAACCAACAAGGAGATCAAAGCCTGATCCTCCTCCTTCTCCAGCTGCTTCTCTCTCTCCACTAATGCGCTACACAAGTGAGAGTGTTTGCTCCAAATCAGGAGTGCTACACCTCTATTTATAATCGTCTGTTCACTTTAATTAACTCATCCGACATGTAGGCTCGAGTTAATCATGTAGGCTCAAATTACACATGTAGGCTCAAGTAACCACACCGGGGTGCTAATGAACCACCTTTACAATTAAAGGGGACTACCTCATGACTCTTATTAGTTCTTCTAATTAGAAGCATCGGGGTACAAACTAATACAAGTGGTTCTCTCGGGAGGACCATCGGGGACCACAAAAAGATACATATAGAATATTCTTCGAAGTTACAATATTTCAACACTCCCCCTTAACGAGAAGGGTATTCTACAACAACATCAACAACAACAATAACAGTAGAGAGAGAGAGCATCATTAGCATCATTAGGGTAACACATCTATAAATCATTGGAAGCTTTTCAACATCATGTAGTCCTCATCTTCAATCTTATGTCTTCAGCAACATCAACACTTTGACCGCTTTGATTAGCAACAATCTTTGACCACTTCAATCAATAAAAATATTCAGCACTTTGACCTTTCCATCAGTAACATCATCTTCAGCACTTTGACCTTTCCATCAGCAACATCATCATCATCATACTCTAATCTTTTGAACAGCAACATCATCATCATCATACTCTGATCTTTCAAACAGTAGCATCATCATCATCATACTCTGATCTTTCAATCAGTACGTCATCATCATCATACTCTGATCTTTCGATTAGTACATCATCATCATCATACTGTGATCTTTCGATCAGTATGTCATCATCATCATACTCTAATATTTTTATCAGTACGTCATCATCATCAGCAATAACCTGCAATCCACAACACGAAGACAAAAGTCTTCGGATCACTTTTGGACCTAAGTCCAAGGATGATACAATCCTATCACATTCTCGACAACCGAAGTCACTAGATTGATTATGGGATAATCAGTCCCTATCACTTTAGGACTAGGTCCAAGGATGATGCAATATTGCCACATTCTTGGGGACCGAAGCCTTCGGATACCATTCTGAACCGAAGTTCAAGGATGATGCAATCCTGCCACATTCTCGGGGACCGAAGCCTCCGGATACCATTCTGAACCGAAGTTCAAGGATGATGCAATCCTGCCACATTCTCGGGGACCGAAGCCTCCGGATACCATTCTGAACCGAAGTTCAAGGATGATGCAATCCTGCCACATTCTCTGGGACCGAAGCCTTCGGATACCATTCTGAACCGAAGTTCAATGATAATGCAATCCTACCACATTCTAAGGGACCGAAGCCTTCGGATACCATTCTGAACCGAAGTTCAAAGATGATGCAATCCCACTACATTCTCGAAGACTGAGGTCACCGGATCACTTTAGGGCAAATTCCCAGGGATGATACAATCCCACTACATTCTCGAGGACCGAAGTCACTGGATCTATTCTGGATAGATGTCCTAGGATGATACAATCCCTCTTCATTCTCGAGGACCGAGGTCACCGGATCACTTTAGGGCAAGTGCCCAGGGATGATACAATCCCATTGCAACATCACTACTCCCCCTCTCGGGGAAGGTCTTTCCGAACCACACGAAGCTTGTCTCGAAAGTGTTTGAACTTTACTCGAGACAGAGGATTCATCAACACATCAGCAACTTGTTCATCAGTACTCACATACTAGAGCTTTATGGCTCCCCTCTACATCATATCTCGAATATAGAAATACCTGATTTCTATGTGCTTCGATCTATCATGGAATACTGGGTTCTTTGTTATCTTTATACAACTTTGATTATCACATAGAATCACGGTAGTGTCCAACTCTAGGTTGAATAATCCTGACATCAAATTTTGAAGCCATATGGCTTCACAACTAGTAGAGCAAGCTGCTATATATTCTGCTTTAGCTAAGCTTAGAGCAACACTAGGCTGCTTTCTACTAAACCATGAAATCATAGTAGATCCTAGACTATAACATCCTCCTAAAGTGTTTTTTCTATCTGAGATAATTCCATCCCAATATGCATCTATGTAGCCATACAATATATACTCATGGCTACCATCATAGTATATACCAAAGTCTATAGTCCCTTTCAAATATCTAATCACATGTTTTGCAGCTACTAAGTGAACCCGTCTTGGTTGAACAAGAAATTGACTCAAGGTGTTCACAGCAAAACAAATGTCTGGTCTGGTATTTGTCAAATACATTAATGACCCAATGATCTATCTGTAGTGAGTTACATCCACTAATTTTGATGGGTCATCAGCTAACAACTTCAATTTGGAGTCCATGGGTGTAGCCATGGCTTTGTATTCCAAAATATTGAATCTCTTTAATATCTCTACCATATACTTTCCTTGGTTGAGAAAGATTCCTTCTGAACTTTGCGATACTTCTAGACCTAGGAAATAATGCATTAACCCAAGGTCTTTCATTTCAAATTCTTCTGCTAGTTTCTTCTTGCTTTCCATAATCTGTTTCTCATTCCCTGTCAAGAATAAGTCATCCACATATAATAGCAGGATGACAGGTTTATCTTTTACAACCTTAAGGTAAAGGTTAAGATCAGCTTTACTCTTGGTGAATCCCATGCTTGACAAGAAACTGTCTATCCTTCCATACCAAGCTCGAGGAGCTTGTTTTAGGCCATACAAGGCCTTCTTCAACTTGCATACATGAATATTTATATCTTCAACTTCAAATCCTTGTGTCTGTTCTATGTATACTTCTTCATCAATCACACCATTCAGAAAAGTTGTTTTCACATCCATCTGGTGTAAGTCCCACTTCATCATAGATGCAAGTGCCATGATAGCTCTAATTGAAGTATACCATGCTACTGGGAAAAACGTTTCTTCATAATCAATTCCCTCTTTCTGAGAGAATCCTTTGGCCAGAAATCTTGCTTTATACTTCTCGATACTTCCGTCAGCTGCATGCTTTATTTTGAATATCCATTTGGAGGATACTATACTCTTTCCTTCTGGTTTGGGAACTATATCCCATACATCATTCTTAATTATTGACTGGTATTCTTCAGTCATTGCTTCTACCCATTCTTTCTTCGATACAGATTCTTCTGGTCTTGTAGGTTCTTGATCTACAAGATCGCACATCAAGGCTACATAATTGGAAAAATTCTTAGGCTTCTTTATTTCCCTTGTGGAGCCTTCAGGAGCTCCATATCTTTCTGCCTCTCATATAATTTCTCTTGTCCAAGCAGGTTTTCTCCTTCTTGACATATCCATCATGGGAGGTTCTTGAGGTTCTGCTAAGTCATGTTCTTGAGGACCTTCATCTTCAAGGAGACATGTACTTTCTTTATTTCTTGGAGATGTCTCTTCTTCATACACTTCTTCATGTTGGCACTTCCTGGATCTCTTGAGGGCTGTCTCTTCATCAAATGTCACATCTCGACTGATTTCCATGTGATGGAATCCAGGAATATAGATTCTGAATGCTTTGGATACTTCACAATATCCAACAAATATCCCCTTCTTTCTGGAAGGGTCTAACTTGGTTCTTTTCTCTTTTGGTATATGAATATATACTAGACAACAAAATATCTTGAGGTGACTTACCTCATGCTTCTTTCCTGTGAATATCTCTTGTGTAGTCTTGGACCTAAGAGCACTATGAGATATTCTATTCTGCACATACACAGAATTTCTTCTTACTTCTGCCCATAGATGCATTGGAAGATATTAATCATATATCATTGTCTTCACTGCCTCCATGATGGTTCTGTTCTTTCTTTCTGCAACCCCATTCTATTGCAGATTGTAGGGAGTAGTTAGTTCCCTCTTGATTCTGGCATCTTTGCAAAAATTCTCAAACTCTTTTGAGGTATATTCTCCTCCATTGTCTGATCAGAGTGTCTTTATCTTCTTGTCTGAAAGATTCTCTATCAAGGCTTTGAACTCCTTGAATTTCTCAAACACTTCACTCTTTGCTTTCAAGAAGTATATCCAAGTCTTTCTTGAAAAGTCATCAATGAATGTGATATAATATTCAAAGAAACTTAAGGATGTAGAAGACATTGGACCACATACATCTGAATGAATCAATTCCAACATACCTTTTGTTTTAGTTTCACTCTTCGAAAATGGATTCTTGATGTTCTTTCCCTTCACACATCCTTTGCAAATGCCTTCATGCTTGATCTTCATATCTGGTAATCCCGTCACTACTTTGTTCAGATGAGGTATATCCTTGTAGTTAATGTGGGAAATCCTTCTATGCCATAGTTCACTAGGGTCAATGGACTCATGAACAAAGGTTGTTTCCGAGTGCCCTTTGAGTTTCTACAGGCCTCCTTCTTCTTCACCAATGATGATTGCATCTTCAATATTCTTTCCTTTGGGCCACATGAGTACTTGGCCATCTGTTAAAGCAACTATGAATCCTTTCTTACCTAAAGCTGAGATAGAAAGTAAGTTCTTCTTTAAACCAGGTACATATAATATATATTTCATCTTTAGAGGATTACCTGAATCAAGTTTGTAGCTTGCTTCACCAACTCCTTTGATTGGATATTGATAGTCATCTCCTAGGGATACCTTCTGAGGAGAGTTTCTTTCTTCAAGTTTGGACATATTTTTATTTTTTCCCGTCATGTGCTTTGAAGCACCACTATCAATAATCCAAGTGTCTTCTCTAGGTGTTATAGACCCAGAGAGTGCGGAGAATAGTACATACTCTTCTGCATATTCTTCTCTTGCTTGCTTTCTTGGAGGTCCTTCTTCTTCTTCTTCTTCTTCTTCTTCTTCTTCTTCGTCTTCATCTTCTGCTAGATGAGCATGATATATTTCATTGTTGTTGATCCTCTTCTTATATTCTTGCTTCTTTATAGGACAATTTTGGGTAATGTATCTTATCTTATCACAATGAAAACATTGAAAACCAGAGTAGTCTTTCTCTGGATGATTTTCCTTTCTTCTTTGGATTCTTCTGGGACGTTGAGACTCCTTGAAGTTTCTTCTCCTAAATTTAGGTTGAATTATTACTTTCTTGGTATGAGTGGCTAGGGCTTGATCATCTTCCTTTAGTAAGGCTTCTTTGTTTGCCACTCTAGTCTCTTCCTGAATGCAGTCTTCCCATACTACTTCAAACATCATGCTTTCTTTTCTGGCACACATCATCTAGATGAAGGATTCCCAGGGTCTAGTGAGACCATTGAGAGCAGTCATAACTAATTCATCTTCATCAAGCTTATATCCAATAGCTTCTAGTTTCTCTTTGATCTGAGAAACCCTTGTGAAGTAGCCTTGGATGGATTCTCCATGACTCATCTTGATACTCTTTAGTTGAGATATTAGATTCATATTCCTGTTGATGTTTCTTACCTCATACATTCTAGAAAGGGAATCATACATTTATTTTGGAGTCTTCTTGGATGACACTTGAGGGATGAAATGATCCTTGATGGAGTCAGCAATAATCCTTTGTGCTCTAATCATATCCTTTCTGTGCTTCTCCTTGGCTTCAGCTTCTTCGGGTTCTGAGACTTTTTCTTTGACATACTTACCAAGATCATTCTCTGCGAGAATGAGACCAATCCTATATTTCCATGCTCGAAAATTCTCTATGCCTTCTAGCTTGTCCTCAAGCTTAGTGCTTGGGGCCATCTTGTCAAAAAATCAAAAAATTGAAATTTTGTGGAAAGAGAAACTGAACTTACCAGGAGATGTGCTTGAATGAGGTGAGTTGACTGGTGAGCTTGGATTCTGAAGATTTTAATTCTTCACCTTCCAAATTAGACTTGCAAGATTCAGCTTCTATAGTTTTCTGGTTCAGCAGTTTTCTGGTATGGCTGTTAAAATAGGTTTTGACTTTTCTGGAGACTCACACATCCAAAAACTATGATTCCAGGCTCAAAAGATGCACTCTGGGAGGGTGCAACTTTCCATGCAATCAGTTTTCTGAAAATCAAAAATTTTCTCAAAACCCTAATTTCTTCTGGGGAGAGAGAGAGGGTTATTTTTCCTTGTGAAGGTTGTCCTATTCAGGGTGGCTCTGATACCATGTTAAATTTTCATATGCTTAGCTAATACATCAGTATTTCATTTCATTTTCATAACAAAAGCATATAAGTAGGATCACTGAAAGAAACAGTATCACAAGAATAACACAGATTTATCCTAGGAAAACCCATCAAAATCTTCCTCAATATAGATGCCCAAAAAGATAAAAGGTAAAACCAACAAGGATATCAAAGCCTAATCCTCCTCCTTCTCCAATTTCTTCCTTCTCTCCACTAATGCGCTACACAAGTGAGAGTGTGTGCTAAAAATGAGGAGCGCTACACCTCTATTTATATTCATCCGTTCACTTTAATTAACTCATCTGACATGTAGGCTCGAGTTAATCATGTAGGCTCAAGTTACACATGTAGGCTCAAGTAACCACACTGGGGTGCTAATGACCCACCTTTACAATTAGAGGGGACTACCTCATGACTCTTATTAGTTCTTCCGATTAGAAGCATCGGGGTACAAAGTAATACAAGTGGTTCTCCCGGTAGGACCATAGGGGACCACAAAAAGATACATATAGAATATTATTTGAAGTTAAAATATTTAAACACTTTCCTAATGCACTTCTTTACTTGTAAGGTAGATATTTTCCTAACGAAAACCTTATTAGGCATGCCTTGAATATTTATTTGATTCCCTTGGCTATATGTACACAAGATTTACTTGTGTAGACAATCGAGCATGACATGATGTTGTTCCAACCAGTCGATGCCGATTTAAGTATATCATATGATCCTTATGGGCTAAAATATTCAAATTTATCCTAGCAGGGAAACAATTCAAGTTTATTTCACAATCTCTAAATATTTCAGAAACTTTTTGTTCCATACCCATGGCTAATCGTACCAGCCATGGTTTCTCATGTTCAAATCTTCCTAGTTTACATCTTTCCACAATTTGAGGTGATACATAAATTCGACAAGCACCAAGATCAATCAAAACTGAAATAGAATTAGTTTAAATATTACCTTCTATCTCGACCATAGTAGTCTGATGGTCTCCATGTTGTCCATCCAAGGCTACATAAATCCTCGGTGTTGCAGCTATGTCCTCTACTGTTGGTTCTTCTTGTAAGTTGTGCAAGAATCCATTCATTAGAGGAAATTTCAACTCAAAATGGGCCTTCTAAGGAAAATTAATAAAATAATAGTTAAAATAATAAAATAATATTTATTAATTTTGGAGGAAGAAAAGAAAAAATTGTTTTTTTGTTCGTATTTTCGACATATCTTCCTGTTTGTTTACTCAAATTTCGATTGAGAGAGCTCGTTGGATGCATAATTTAATTCCTCATCCAATGAGTACCCACTCGGAATACTTTGGACGGGCCCCGCTACCCCAAAAACAAGAAATATCTGAAAAAATGTGAATATGACATAATCATCACGTTTTTTCAGGTATTTCTTATTTTTGGGGTAACGGGGCCCATCAAAAGTATTCCGAGTGGCTACTCATTGGATACGGAATTAAATTTTGCATCCAACGAGCTCTCCCGATTGAAATTTGAGAAAAAACATAGGGAGATATGTCGAAAATACGAACAAAAAAAGTAGTTTTTTTATGATACCTATCCCCAAATTTATATTAAAAATTTGTTTAAGAGGTGCTCCCTTTCTGAATTTTAAAGAATTTTTATTGGATAATATATGATGACATGGAATTTGTATTATTTTTGGAAGGCCAATTTTAAATTCAAATTTCCTCTAATGAGTCTTGTTTCTACAGTCTAGAGCATAATGGGGCCCTTGGCATTTCCAGCATTTGATTTGCAGTGAGGAAGCATTGTCTCCCCCATTTGCTACTAGTATGTTGGAATTCGGTACTGGTACATTTTCCTTTGTACCTCTCTTATTGAAATTCTTATTGGCTAGAAAACTGTTGTTCTGTTTTTTGTAAGGCGGTGGGTTGAAACCCGGTTTGTGGTTGTTTGAGAAGGTCCTCAACCTGTCTTAATTTATGTTGATGTTTTCTTGCCTTATCTTTCCATGCTCATAACAAAGCCTTGCTTTGTGTAGGGTGGTGTCCAGAGTTTTAGGCATGTCGAATTCAATTCTCTCTCAAAAATTGGGACGAAGACATCCTAAAAACTATTGTATTTTTACTTGTTTTCCTCTATGTATGGCACATAATGTAATAGACCAAAAAACCTGTTAATAAAAGCATCCATGGTCATGGAACCCATCCTTAACTCATGAAATTATTTCACATTCCTAGAAGAATCTTTCAGACTTGTATTTCTCCTGAAAATTTCTACGAAAGTGACACCATCGGATTTCTTTTACCTCCTCTTTCTTGGTATGCTTTAGGTCTCTCCACCATCTAGAATCTTTCCCATTTAAATTATAGATGGCTAGATGGTCTTTCATCTCACTAGAGTAGTTGTGTACTCAGAAGTATTTTCTCATACCTAAAAGTCATTCTTCATCTTTCTCTTCAGTGTTCATCTCTCCTTCATAGGTTGGGGATTTTATCTTTCTGAACTCTCCCTGAATTTTTTCATCCTTCCTCTATTTATCTTTGCAAGGAGAAATGGAATTATCACTAGAAATACTATGATAATATCTTTCTAAAGGTTCAAGTGTGTGTTCTTCTTTTCCTTCTTCTTTTGGGATGTTGAACCGTTTATGATAAAACTCTTCCTTGAACTTGTTGGTTGAATGAGTAGGTTGTCCATGCACACTTCCTCCCATCATGGTTCATAGTAATTGTGATAAATTCTAACCACGGGAGAATCTAGGAGCATTAGTGAAGCTCACAAATCAAATTTGGCGCAAAAACCAACAAAAACCATGAAACGAGAAGTAATTTACAAACACAAATATGAACAGAACCAAAATAATTTTAACTTTCTAACTTTAAAATATGCTATTTCCAGGTTTATATTACATTTGGAAATATTCGTGAGGCTTTGGGAGTCAAATGTGAGGGTACAAGTCAAAATTTCCAAATTGGCATCAATCCCACCTAGGTGAGCCAATCACGTCCCAAATCAGCCCAAACAGCCACTAGTTACTGAATGGACATGGTTGACGTGATTTGGGTCAATGATTACACCTTGGAATGCATGGGTGTGGAAATCTAGGTGGTTTAGACTCTCAATGTGGCATTAATTGCACCAAATCAAGCCAAAAATGGACAAAATCCACCTCTAACGCTCCTAGTCAACCAAGTTGTCCACATTCAATGAATGGGAGTGCACTAGCAATGATGAGGGTGCACATGTGGTTGTTTTACTAAGCTAGAGTGCTCATGTGGGTGTAAATGCCCCAATTTGACTTGGCATTTGTCCAACTAAGCACCCCTAGTTCACCACATAGTGTATTAATGCTAAAAAGCAATAAAATTGACTAAGCAGTGTATCAAGGGTACTAATGAGTTGGATTACTGTTCTAACACCCTCCCTTAATCCAAATACTAAGTACAACTCACAAAATGATGGAGGCCTTGGAAACAATGGCTCAAGTCACCTCAAATACATAATTCAAAAATTACAATTTATTTGTCCATATGAACTGAGGAAAACAAGGAAAACCTCATGGGACATAACCTTCCCTCAAGAATGGACATGGGGTTGGACCTGCAATGAATAACAACAAATTACCATCCTTCACTCACCCCAAGAAAATATCTCAGGTAGGTGAATGTCTTCTTTGTGAAAGCCTTGGTAAAAATATCAGGAGTTTGCTCGATGGATGGACAATATTGCAGTGAGATCACCCTGTCATGCAGTAAGCCCCAAATGTAATGCATATGTATCTCAATACATTTTTTCCTCTACCTCTCAACAAGATCAGTATATATTTTTATGGCACTTTGACCAGTATATATATATATATATATATATATATATATATATATATATATTTGCTTGATTCCATACAAATATTTCTTCAACCTACATACCAATGAAGGATCCTCTTGGAAACCTTTAGGATTTTGCATATATATCTCTTCCTATATCTCACCATGCAAGAAAGAACTCTTAACATCCATGTGGTGAACTTTCCAACCCTTACTAGCTGCCATTACAAGAACTAGTCTTATGGAGTCCATCTTTGCAACCGACACAAAGGTCTTTGTGTAATCAATACCATGGACTTGAGAATAGCCCCTGGAAACTAATCTTGCCTTATGTTTCATATCATAACCATCAGCTGCATGTTGGGTTCGAAAGACCCATTTTCATTGGACAAGCTTCCTCTTCGGAGGAAGGGGAAACAATTCTCGTGTCTTGTTCTCTTGGAGGGATTGAAATTCTTCTTCCATTGTTGATCTCCATATTGGTTCATTACAATGTTGTTGATATGTCTGAGGATCAGACCCAATCATCATATAACAATGCTCAGTAAGAGCACTATCACTTGCAAAGGAAGCACTACTATTTTTTGATCTAGTCTTCCTAGGCTCATGGATCTTAATGATGAGTCATCTACAACAATATCATCTTCAACCATATTTATATCATACATTTGAGAAAAAAAAAACATGTATCATCCCTTACATCTTCGAATGGTTGAGAAGACGAGCATTCCCCTGGTGCAAGCTCGAAATCAGGAATTGGCTCTTCTTCAAATTTCACACTTATTTCAACAAATTTCTTGCAAGTGGAGGTGTGAAAGGGCTTGTAACCTTTAGTTTCTTCATGGTACCCAACCATAATGCACTCCTTGCTTTGTGGTTGCAAGTATTTCCTCTTTTTAGAGGGGATTCTAGCCCATGCTCTAGTCCCAAAAATTCTTAAATTCAAGACATTTGGCTTTTGGCCAAACCATGCCTCGTAAGGTGTATTTACTTTTACTGATTTATGGAAGGCTATGTTTTGTATGTGTGCAGCACAAATAATGGCCTCATCCCATATCTTGGGACTTATATCCCTTACTTCTATCATGCAACTGGCCATCTCCTTGAGAGATCTATTCTTCCTCTCAGCCACACCATTTTGTTGTGGTGTGTAGGGAGTTGAATGTTGCATTTGGATGCCACACTCCTCACAAAGGTGTTGTAGGTTCTTGTTTACATACTCCTTCCCATTATCAATCCTAAGTACATTAATCTTATGCCCACTCTAATTTTCTACCAATGCCTTTCAAATCTTGAAGTGTTGAAACACCTCAGACTTCAATTTAAGGAAGTCCACCCAACAAAATCGAGAGTAATCATCTATGAATGTAAGTACATACCTTGATCCACCATATGATGGAGTGGGAAATGGACCAATCAATTCTTAATGCACCAACCCAAGTGGTTGTGTTTCTCTCCTTTCCTCCCCCTTCTCATAGCTCTGTTCAAGATGCTTCCCAACTATGCACCCAATGCATGCTCCATTTGATGATATAATTTGTGGAATCCCTTCCACCATCTCATCTATGTGTAGTCCCTGGAAGTACTTTTATTTCATGTGACCAAACCTCTCATCCCATAGCTTCAAAACCTCATTAGCATGTGAGAGAAGTGGTTGGTCATTGGAAGTGGGGAGGAAGTTAGAGAACTTATACATCCTCCCATGGTGATCTACATACCCAATTGCAATGACTTGGTCTGTTGAAATTTCTGCAATCTCTACCATGTCTGGAGTGAAGGTCACTCTCTTTTCCTCTCCTATATGGTCCATCCAATAGATTGACAACAAATTTTCTGCAAGTTCTGGTACATACAATACTTCACTGAAGTAGCCATGCTCTATGTCAATCCTACCAATCCCCTTGGTCTGGATTTCTAAATCATCCCCAATTCGAAATGTTGGGCCAGTATTTGAATCCATGGAGGAGAAGAGATCTCTCTTAGCTACCATATTCCTAGAATCCCCAAATCAATGATAAAATATGAAGAGTTAGAAGTACCTTCTACCAAAGCATGACATTTCTCCTTGCTTTCATTTGAACTAAAGGTGCCATCCTTATTCCTTGCACTGTCAAGGACTAGAATGTTGTTCCTCTCTAGCAGTTGCGCCATGGTGGAAATGGTATTTTTCATGCATGATCTCTCTGGATTCCATCCCTTGTGGAAATAGGTGCATTTTTTCTTTTCTTTTCCCTTCTCGTCCTTCACCTTGGAAGAATTCGAACTTGCATCACTGGATTTGGGTTTTTCTGGGTTTTTCTTCTTCTCTAATAGCTTCGAATTTTTGGACTTGGGATTACCTTTTTAGGAATTCAAAACTCCAACTACTAATGCTTGGTACTTGGTATTGATGGTTCCCATTTGTACCATCTTCCCTTGCTCTTGAGTGAGTGACTCCATGAAGCTTGCTAGACTGGGCATTTTCCAGTTTCAAAGTGTTAACTTGCCGGAGTGGAATGTGCTCACAAAAACTGAGAACTTTGGCCCCAACTTTGAAATGATTGAAAAAATGAATTGTTCCTCTTTCTTCGCAATGCCACATTGCATCATCTGCAACACAAGTGACTTAAACTTGGTGAAGAAGTACTGGATTGTATCATAGTGCACTGGGTTCAAGCTAATAAGCTCATTCTCGAGTCGGTGACCACGTAGTTCATTAGTTTTCCCAAATAATGCCTCTAGTTTTTCCCAGACCTCATTGGGTGTTGTCAAACTATAAATGTGGAACAAGAGCTCTCTTGAGATGCTAAGACACAACAATCCAAATGCCTCATCCAATCTGTTGAAGTACTTGGATTTTTCAACTACAAAATTTGGCTCCACCTCAGTGCCCATGGTAACTCTGTAAAGCCCTTTGGCTCTCAACTGAATCACCATATTTTCCTTCCAATCAAATAATTTGAAGGGTGTTATAATGATGTGGGTATCCTTCATTTATTCCTATGCAATAGGTGATGAATTTTTGCTAGAAGTCTTGCAAAACAACTCGATTTTATTTGGAATTTCACTAACAAATGTAGCTCAAGACTCTGTGAATTGATCTGCAACTTAATAATATCCAAAAATATACTATACCATGTGATAAATTTGAACCACAATATAATCTAGGAGCGTTAGTGAAGCTTGCAAATCAAATTTTGTGCAAAAACCATGAAATGAGAAGTAATTTACACACACAAATGTGAACAGAATGAAGATAATTTTAACTGTATAACATAAAAACATGTTATTTCTAGTTTTATATTACATTTGGAAATATTTCTGAGGCTTTGGTATCCCAATGTGAGTGTACAAGTCAAAATTGCCAAATTGGCATCAATCCCCCCTAGGTGGGCCAATCACGCCCCAAATCAGCCCAAACAGCCACAAATTGTTGATTGGATGTGGTTGAAGTGATGTGGGTCAATTTTTACACCTTTTCATGCATGGGTGTGGAAATATGGGTATTTTAGGGTCTCAATGTGGCATTAATTGCACCAAATCAATTCCAAAATGGACAAAATCCACCTCTAGAGCTCATAGTCAACCAATTTGTCCACATTCAATGAATGGGAGTGCATCAGCAATGATGAGGGCATATATGTGGCTGGTTTACTAAGTTGGAGTGCTCATGTGGGTGTAAATGCCCCAATTTGACTTTCTATTTGTCCAACTAAGCACCCCTAGTCCACCACATAATGTATTAATGCTAAAAAGCAATAAAATTGACTAAGTAGTGTATCAAGGGTACTAATGAGTTTGATTACTATTCTAATTAGTTTGATTACTATTCTAACAATTATGCATTGTAATTTTGTCATGATAAAAGAGTTAACATTTATCTTGGTTGGGGTTTTACATTACAGCCATGAGCTTAGGAGCTTGGCTCGGCCCCTAGGTGAATACATAGCCTACAAACATGGTTTTTATGTTTATTAATAATGTGATGGTGTACTTAGTTATGAAAGAGTAACTCATATTTGTTCAACTGACAGTTTATAATTTGAAGTTAGTGTGGGAATCCTGAGAGGCAAAACCATTACTATGCATGTCACAATGTTTAAGTTTTGTTTTGACAGTGGTGCCTACAGGATTCGATCCTATAATTTTTAACGTTTTAGACTGGTGGTAATTTTAGCATTTATGTTTTTGCTTTAGCCTTGATTCCTACAGGATTCAATCCTCGGTCATTTAACAATTTAGTCCTACGGTTTATTTTAGTGTTGGTGTTTGGTTTTGGTCGTGACGCCTACAGAATTCAATTCTGGGCTGGTGGTATGAAATATGTATGGGGTTTGGATTGGCGCTCCACAGGATTCAATCCTAGGTGCATTGTAATTTAAATGTTTAAATGATAAAGAGAATGGTTCTTTGTTTTTAAAAAAATTGGTTTATATAATGTTGCATTTGGCTTCCCTCTTTTCATTTATAGTAGTTTCAATGTATTTGTATAATAATCCTATGGCCAAACCTTAGCAGGTTTCGATGACTGTGATTTGTATAAAAGTGTTTGTAATGGAAGTTAAATGAGGTTTATCCTGTAGAGGATTCGATGGTTGGGTTGGGTTTAATAATATTTATAATCATTTCATTTTATCATAGATTTTAATATTTATTTTTGAAGACTCTAAAGAGTGATTATGATATGTTGTTTATATTTGAATTATTATGGGAAATGAAAACATATGTGCTTGAAATATGAAATCTTCTAGCGTTGGAATTATAGTTTTATAGTTTGAATTTTAACGCGGTGAGAAATTTGATCTATGGTTTAATTGATTTCTTTTGATTGATAGTTTATTAATTATTTTAAAATGATTTGAACTAGTTTATCTGCAAAGTTTAATATACTATTTTTGTTTTAGAAGCTAATAAGGTTCATTTTGTAAATATCTTTATGACAGTTCTGTTTAAATTTTCATCTAAGTTTGAACAATATACATAAATCTATTTATATCAAATTAATCTAAAGTTTCTGTCTAATATGAACTATGGTAGATAGTTAAACAAATACAGATAACACTTAATTTAAGATATGCATAAAGGACCATAAAAAGGATAATACTGAAAGAATGTAAACTATAGATTTTCCTAGGGTTTAGAGGCAAGTAA
This sequence comes from Pseudotsuga menziesii, assembly GCA_001517045.1. Taxonomy (NCBI): domain Eukaryota; kingdom Viridiplantae; phylum Streptophyta; class Pinopsida; order Pinales; family Pinaceae; genus Pseudotsuga; species Pseudotsuga menziesii. The sequence continues at coordinate 97,492 of LPNX010056750.1, read as the reverse complement.
TTCATGCTTGAGGTTCTTCCAACAAATGGAAAAACCTAGCTGAGCAAACACATAATATACAGATTTCCATTCAAGATTATAAACCCTTCTTTTAATAAAAATATGTAAGAATTGTAAGAAGGATAAAAACCACATACCTACAATTATAAGCTATTTTAATGTCTAGAACCCTGCACAGTGAAGAGCACAGCATTAACAAGAACATAGATAATTATGACCTCATATATGTTAACCGAATAACTTGGGAACTACCACATTCCACCCAACCATGACCCGAAACTGTTCCTGGTTTCAATCCATATCCATCTGAGATGATTCCAACATGTAAGTAGTCTAGAGCTTCTAAAGTTAATGCTTCACTTATCTGGGATAACATGTTCTGTACGAGATTGTTTTTCCTTTTTGGAAAAATGCTCTCCAATAACTCTTTGGAGAATAATGATTAGATAGCATAGAATGAGGTGAGATTCCCCAAGCATTTCTTTGGCTTGGGTCTTTATAGACAATATTTAGGAAAAGGGACACTTAAATTTTAGTTAGATCAAGAATCATTTGATTTCTTGAAATAATCTTTTACTTTAATTTATGTGAAATTAATATTTATTTATCTTAACTTGGGAACTCTTTTACTAGTTCCTATTTTGACTCTTTTTAGGTAATAATATATTTAATTAATTATTTCAGTAAATAATAATAGATAGATCCTTCAGTTGTTATCTATAGTTACTATTATTAATACATATGATTACCCTTTTATTCATAACATATATAAACTATATATGTATAACATTTTTACTTTGGGTATCATATAGCATGATCCCAAATCACTTAGTACTTTCTTTAGCTTATAATCAATTCTTTCATTAAGGCCTTTAGATAGGGTTGATCAACTAAGTTAGGAATATCGAAACCTCCTTGCATGTTGGATTACCTCATATAAAGTGGTAGTTTTTCGGTATTTGATGAGACATAGAAATTTCAAAATTTCATTTAATCAACTTAAAAATAAGTAAAATGAGATCGGTGTTTTATTATAATCGTTTTCACTCAACACAATTAATTTTCAGTAACTCCTAGCGTTAGCTCAGCCCTAAAAATAGGGAGTTACACCTAGTGCAATTCTAGAGATTCTTGGTCAACACTAATGCTAGGATATACTTGTATAATAAACCTAGAGATCCAATGGCCAAGGATCCAATGTTCTAGATCTTATGCTCAACATAAATTTGGAATGCTCCGAGGTTTATTCCCAACACTTTCAATTCTTATATTTGCATGTGCTTCAAAGCTTCATGCTCAACACAAATGTTTCATAACTCATGTGCTCCAGAGCTGGCGCTCAACACAAAAATCAAATACATGTGCCTCATAGCTCTTTCTCAACACAATCATAAATCACTCATGTGCTTCAGAGCTTACGCTCAATACAAACATCAAATACTCATGTGCTTCAAATATCGTGCTCAACACAAACATCAAAGCACTTATGTACTCCAGAGCTCGCGCTCAACACAAATATCTCTTCAATTATGTTCTTCAAGGTCCACGCCCAACACATGAAATCATATTTATGCTAAATAAAACATATGCATTTATATATCAAACAAATCATCATTCTCATGTGCAGTGGGGACTTATGACCAATATACAAAATATAACATCAAAGAAACACCACATGCAATGGGACTTATGCCCATAAGTGTTAGGTCAAAAAAATTCAGGATATTACACCAATATAGCTCTCCGGAATCTAGGCTTCAGTTTTAGTTTTACACTTTCTTACAAAGAATGAGATAGCTTATGTTTCTATATAGCGTTTATAAAATCAATGGTGTAAGTAACGGATATGTGACTATATTTCAAAGAAAAATAATATAAATATAAATATACTCCAAAGCTAAATATAATAAACAATTAGTATTTGTATTAGTTGTAGCCATTGATTGTCCTTATATATATATATATATATATATATATATATACAAGTATTGATATTTCTAATATTATTTTCTGACTATATCCATCTCTCAACTCTCCAAATACCAAATTTATGTTGACAATGGAATTCCTGTAGCTACCAGCTGCAAACTATACAGCAGCCTCTTCTGATGTCTCCACCATTAAAGAAGCTTCTTCCTTTTGTCTTTCACCTGCAAACATGGTTAAAAAGAAAAGAAGCAGTTCCTAAATCCTGCAATCTCTACAAACATATAAGTGACTGGCTTTTTATGTAAAACAGAGACAATCTAACAAAACAGGGGACAGACTTATAACAAGGGAGCAGAGCATTTTTTTTGCTGAACTAAAATTTTCATTTACACATCTGATATTTATAGAAAATGATACAGTAG
>LPNX010056750.1:74487-94948 GCA_001517045.1 Pseudotsuga menziesii | reverse complement strand
GCTCTTGCTTGGTTTTTGGAAGAATTTTAGTGAACATATCAGCAGGATTCTCATCTGTGTGAATCTTTTCTAGCTGTAATTGCCCTTCTTCCAGTACTTATCGAATCCAATGGTACCTCAGGTCAATGTGCTTTGTCTTGGAGTGAAATGCTGGATTTTTCACCAAGTGAATGGCACTCTGACTGTCACAATGCAACACATACTTATCTTGTTTTATTCGCAGCTCTCCTAGGAATCGCTGCATCCACAACATCTCTTTGCAAGCCTCGGTTGCAGCTATGTATTCAGCCTCAGTTGTGGAGAGGGCTACTACTTTTTGTAGCTTAGATACCCAAGATACTACTGCACCTACCAATGTATACACATAACCAGTGGTGGACTTTCTGGTGTTCACATCTCCAGCCATATCTGCATCTGCAAAACCTTCAAGCATAATCTCATTGTTACCAAAACATAAACAATGATGACTGGTACCCTTGAGATACCTCAAAATCCATTTGACCGCTTCCCAATGTTTCTTGCCCGGATTGGCAAGGAACCTGCTCACTACTCCCACTGAATGTGCAATGTCTGGTCTTGTACACACCATGGCATACATAAGGCTGCCAACTGCTGAAGCATAAGGAATCTTACTGATTTCTTCTTTCTCCTTGTCATCACAAGGACACAAATCAGCACTTAGTTTGAAGTGAGCTGCAAGAGGTGTGCTCACTGACTTGGCATCCTTCATATTGAACCCGTTTAACACCTTCTCAATATATTTTTCTTGTGACAGCCATAGCCTTTTCTTCTTCCTGTCACGTATGATCCTCATGCCCAATATTTGTTGTGCTGGACCCAAGTCCTTCATTGCAAATTGGCTTCCCAAATCCTTCTTTAATTTGCTAATCATGTTCTTATCATGTCCTACAATTAGCATGTCATCCACATATAACAATAGCATAATATACTTTTCTTGTTCATACCTCTTGATATAAACACAATGGTCAGCCTCTAGTCTACTGAAGCCATGCTTCAACATAAAAGCATCAAATTTATTATACCATTGACGAGGTGCTTGTTTGAGCCCATAGAGGCTCTTCTTCAACCTGCAAAACCAAGTTATCTTTGCCTTTTACTTGGAATCCTTCCGGTTGCTCCATATAAATTTCCTCCTCAAGTTCTCCATGGAGGAAGGCTGTCTTCACATCTAGCTATTCACACTCCAAATTTAAAGCAGCAACAAGACCAAGAACAACTCTAATAGATGACATCTTAACAACAGGTGAAAAAATTTCATTGAAATCAATACCTTCCTTTTGGGCAAATCCCTTTACCACCAATCTTGCCTTGTACCTTTCCTTCTTGCCTTCACCATTCTACTTGATCCTGTATACCCACTTGTTTTGTAGGGCTTTTCTTTCTTTAGGAAGCTTCACTAACTCCCAAGTTTTATTTTCCAACAGGGAGTCCATTTCTTCTTGCATAGCTTTCTTCCAATCCTTGCTATGCTCATCATCACAGGCTTCCTGAAAACAACTTGGTTCACCATCATCAGTTAGCAAAACATAGTTTGACGGTGGATACCTTTGTGAAGGATTATGAAGTCTAGTAGACCTCCGAACCAACTCTGGTGGTATATTTTCCACCTGGACCTCTTGCAATGGCTGCTGAAAAATTCCTTCTTCTTGCTGTCCATCATTGTCTGCTTGTTGTCCATTGTTTCCTGCTTGCTGTCCACCACTTTCTGCATGCTGCTCATAGTTTTCTTCTTGCAGTGGTGGGATATTTTCTTGCTGTTCTACAAACCTATCAGCAATTTTCTTGACCTCCATATTACCTGTATGCCTCTTATACATTTCTAACTCATTAAATATGACATCCCTGCTTCTAATGACTTTGTTGTTGACTGGATCCCATAAATGGTAACCAAACTCACTATCAGCATATCCCAGAAAAATACATCTCATTGATTTATTATCTAACTTACTTCTATGCTCCTTTGGAATATGCACAAATGCTTCACATCCAAAGATTTTCAAATGAGAGTAATTTACCTTCTTTCCAGTCCAAACTTCTTCAGGAATGCCATTGTCCAAGGCTGTAGTAGGCAATCGGTTGATGAGGTAGCAAGCTGTTCTTACTGCTTATGCCCAAAAGTGCTTTTCCAATCCTAAATTTGACAACATACTCCTCACCTTCTCCATGATAGTGCAATTCATCCTTTCTGCAGTACCATTATGTTGAGGAGTACCCGAGACAGTCTTCTCATGCTTTATGCCAAACCTGTTACAGTATTCTTTGAATGCATTGGAGTAGTACTCTCCACCATTGTATGTCCTTAAACACTTGAGTAGCTTGTTAGTTTCTCTTTCAACACTAGCATGAAATTTCTGAAATGTTCCAAATACCTCATCTTTTCTTTTCATGGGGTAAGCCCAAACCCTCCTAGATGCATCATCTATGAATGTGACAAAATATGCGGCTCCTCCTAAGGACTTCACATTCACTGGACCAAACACATCAAAGTGTACTAATTCTAGGAGATCTGATTTTCTTTCATGGCCTCTTCTCATAAATGACACTCTGCGTTGCCTACCATATATGCAATGCTCACAAAGATCAAGTTCAAAGGATTTCAAACCTGGAAGCAGATTTTTGTCAAGAAGAATTTTTAGGCCCTTCTCGCTCATGTGACCCAAGCACTTGTGCCATAGATCTGGCAATCTTCCTTCTTTTGCAATAGCAGCCACATCTGATTTCCTTGTTGTTTCTCTTAATGTGTACAACGTTCCTGTCTTAGATCCTTTAACGATGACCAACGCCCCTTTACAAAGTTTCTAGGCACTTTTGCCAAAGGTTGTGGAGCAACCTTCATCATCCAATTGTCCTACTGAGATAAGGCTCATACGCATTTCTGGGACATGCCTGACTTGTTTCAGCAAGATGTCTTGTCCATCCTTTGACTGGATTCGAACATCTCCCACTCCAACAATATTGCAGTGGTGATTGTTTCCCAAGTGCACTCTACCATAATCACCATTTTCATATGAAACAAAATTATCTTTACATGGAGTTACATGATGAGATGCCCCAGAGTCAAGGATCCAATCTATGCTACTACCAGAAGTATATAAGCATGCATCTTCTACCGAAACAGTAAATAGGACATCACCATCTGAAACAACTGCAGTGGTCTCACCTTCATTTATGTTGGCTGACCTTTGGTTTGTGTTGGTCGGTTTTTGCTCCTTTTGCTCTCTCTTCCAAAACCAGCAATCTTTCTTCATGTGTCCTTGTTTTCCACAATGAAAGCAAGTGAGTCTTCCTTTTCTTGATCTTGATCTGCCCCTGGATTTTGAACACCACTGTCTTCCTCGATCCATTTTCCTACCACGATCAGCTATGCTTAGAGCTTCTCCTCCATGGTTTTCTGTCATTGATTTCTATCGCAGCTCCTCGTTCATTAGACTGCTGTTAACATCATCAAACTTCAAGGTCCCTGCAGGTGCTGAAGTGCTTATGGCTACCATGAGATTATCCCAGCTATCTGGCATGAAGCACATGAGGAGGATGGCTCTGATTTCATCATCCAAGTTAATTTTGACGGAGGCAAGCTAGCTGGTAATTATATTGAACTCATTTAAGTGCTCTGCAACTGAAGCACCCTCCTTCATCTTGAGGTTATACAACCTCTTCATCAAGAAGACTTTGTTGGAAGCTGTATTTTTCTCATATAAATCTTGTAGCTTCTTCCATAGAGCCTCTGCTATCTTCTCCCCAGCCACATTGAAGTAAATGTTCCTAGCCAAATATTGACGGATTGTGGCAATAGCTTTCCTATCAAGCTTATTCCAATCCTCATCCGTCATCCCTGAGGGTTTCTTTGCCAATCCCTCAATTGGTAAAAACTGGTCCTTCAAAATTAATATATCCTCCATTTGGGATTTCCATAGGGCAAAGTTAGCCCCATCCAGCTTCTCCATGTCACTCGTGGCAGTGACCTCCATGCTGCAGCTTCCAGAACCTGCTCTGATACCAGTTGTTGACAATGGAATTCCTGTAGCTGCCAGCTGCAAACTATACAGCAGCCTCTTCTGATGTCTCCACCATTAAAGCAGCTTCTTCCTTTTGTCTTTCACCTGCAAACATGGTTAAAAAGAAAAGCAGCAATTCCTAAATCCTGCAATCTCTGTAAACATATAAGTGACTGGCTGTTTATGTAAAACAAAGACAATCTAACAAAACAGGGGACAGACTTATAACAAAGGAGCAGAGCATTTTTTTTGCTGAACTAAACTTTTCATTTACACATCTGATATTTATAGAAAATGATACAGCAGATTCATGAGGTATCTGGAGCCTTCCAGATAGTGGATAAGCATGTGGCTTCATCTAGAAGCATTTAATTCATCAGCTGTATTTACAATTTGTCAATAGGGCAGGTGGAACAGGAACAGCAAAAGTCAAGGAAAGGAGGACGGTGCCTCCATTTGGCTTCACCGACTAACAATTTATGCTTAACTCTAACCATTTATTATGATCGTTGGCGATGATACACTGGAAAAATAAAATCTAGAATTGTTCCACATCAATTCGTTCAGAGGGATGCTTAATGACCAATTTATTGCGATCACTTATACGCCAAAAAATAAAATCTAGAATTGTTCCACGTGAATCCATTCAGAGGATGTGTCCGTGTTAATGAGCGGTTGTGTTGGAAACAACAATTATGAACAGCTCTGGCATGTCTCTAATATACGGAATTATGTTTTTATTTAAATCAGTGCTTGTTCGCTATGTCTGGTCGATTAGTATGGGTTGAGCTCACTTTCCATCACTGTCAGTCATAAAGTTGAGCTCCCACTTACTTACTATGTTTGGCTCCTTCGGAGCAGGTTCCCTCTCCCTGTTACATAGAAAATACCTATAGGTCCAACGTTATCGCCGAGTTGTTAATATGTGTATAAAATACTCTCTGTATGCATGCGTATGAAATTAAGTGGCATGTTAATCCAATTAAGTTACATGATTGCACCCTCCCTTTCTTATCGTCTAGTTTGAAGGAGCCATCAAGGTTTTTGGATCTTTAGAGAATGTCCAGATAGATATCTACTATAGAAATAGAAAAGAGTCGCGCATCATGGCCATTGATACGATCAACCCTATCTGACTCATCTATGTAAATTCTAGTTACCGAAAGATTTAGTTCCAGTTCCAGTTCCAATTTTGGTTTCAGTTTCAGGTTTAGTTCTGAATGGATCTGGTAGAGATACGAAACAATGATCCAGTAGATTTACAAACGTATTTCAATGTGATCAGCCGCATCAGACTATACATTCATTTCTATTAACTTCACTCCTTTTTATCGTGTTATTTCTTTGGAAAAACCGGATATGGGATCGAAATCCCTTTGTTCGTTTGTGTAGACATGATGCTTCTGAGTCATTCGATTAGCCACTTCGAGTTACCCATGAATGACTCTCGGTAGGAAAAGATAAAATAATATGTGTTTCCCTGGAACTTAAATTGAGAAGCATTTGGAGGCTGTAGCACAAGCACAACCACTAGAGTGACGCATATTGTATGGTTCCTTTTTTTGTTCAAATTGTTGCAAGATACTTCATTGATTTTCTTAGTTTATATAGATGGTATAGATGGTGGACCTATTGGACGAGTGTTAGAATTGCTCTAATACCATGTGTAACACCCAACAAAGGTGTTTACTTTATTAACAAATACTTTCATAAATACTAATACTCCATCACTTATTCACAAAGCATGAATATTGTGAAATCATGTAATCAAAACAATATTAACATCATGCAAACATTTTGTAACAACATATAGAAAATTATAGAATAACATATAACAAATTTATAAGTAATTCAAAATAACAATAGAAATACCTCAATATAAAAATGGTGAAGAAGTCCAAACTAAAGCAAGATTTCATATTCTCATTAAGTTACTCTCATCTTCATTTCCCAAAGAGGGACCATGATCTTACCTCCAAGCCAACTAGGGGTCTAGCGGACTCCCTATCCCCAAGAGCCATCCACCTAGCCTCTTGGTCGTCTATGCTCGAGACCCAGAGCAATGATGCACGAGTAAGCTATGTATATTTTTCCAAGAGTTCTCAAACATTTCCAACACTTTCAACTTCTCATCCTCACAATATCCCAATATTCCCCAACCCCTTCCAAAACTCTTACAAAATCTTCAAAAAAAAAACCTCCCTTCTTCCAACCTCAAGCATCCTATTTATAACCCAAAAGTCCTCATCCTCCTCCTTATCCATCAATAAATTTCAAGACAATTATATTCACTCTCAATAAGTTTATTTTCTCAAATAAATAACAATTTGATTTAAATAAATAAAATATTAATAAGCATGGTTGCAAAGTCTCGTTTGCCATGCTAGTATCTTAAATGCAACTACCACAACTCATTTCTAAACTTTATGCAACCCTAGATATTCATTTATTTGTATTATCTTTTCATATATCATTCAAATGAGATATTTCCATAAATTATATTATATTGTAATATATGTCATATTATATGGATATAATTATGTATATTATTCAATAATCCAATTATCTTATTTAAACCTAAACTATAATAAACAAGTCAACAAACTTATATATATATATATATATATATATATATATATCAAGAGTTATTTATATTTTCAATAAATAAGTAATATTGTAACATCCCCCAAAGTACAAGCATTTATTTAGTAATTTTGTTTATTTTAATGTTTAATAAAATTGGTTGGATGAGAAAACTATGAATAAATCCTAGAAGGACTCATGTAATAAAACCTTATGGTTTAATTTTAATAAGAATAAAGGGGAACAACCATGTTAAATGAGGAGATCATGCATGAAACAGTAAGGGGCAAGTAATGGTTAACCTCACGGAAGTTGAAACAAGTGTGAGAAGTGCATTTATGGCACTAGACACACCTTGAAAATCATGGATTTTGTTAGCTACGAAAATTCCATGAGGAATTGGCTGCCAGTAGAAAGAACTAGGCAAAATAAACTATAAAAAGAAAGCATATGAGGGAGGCAGAACATTGTTTAGTACTGTAATGTCCCCAAAAATTGAAAAAAAAATATATTAGGCTAGTCAAAACTACCTATGCTAGACATTATTTGAACTTGTGGAATCATGTCATAATCTATTAGTATATTCTTGTATTATCATAAGTTGTTCTTACGTATTTCTTCCATATTTTCATATGTGTTTATTATTGTCTTTACTTCTATCGTCATGATGTTGATTATTATGTTGTTCTATGGTTATGCATTGATGTGTAAGTTAGTTATTGATTATGTACTTCATGGATTATAACATGTGCTTATTGTCATATACATGATTCTGAATTAACTTTGTTATTAGACAAAGGGGTGGAATGGCGGTACTAGTTTCCCTTGTAACCACGTGAGAGGTAACAGTTTATACTTTTCACATAGGACTTACTTAGTTATGACGAACTAATGCATTTATGTCTCCTTTGCATGCAAGTGCACTTGGTGACGAAAAACTATTTATAATGCTTAATAGACATATTGTCGATTTTATCACTAGCACTCACTTCTACAGATCTATCCTAGTGACATTACGCTGATTTTTGGATGATAAATATACCAGGCGGGATAGTTTACTAAATTTTGTTGTGATTGTACTTATGGACGTTACGACCGTGTCTTAGTCACTATTGCACTCATCATTTGTATGACACTTAGTTACTATGGTATAAAGGCTTATAAAGTTGTTTTTTGCTTTAACCTAGTCTTAGTGTAAAGTTTTAATAGTTGGAAAAGGATTTGTAAAAACATTTGCCTAAAGTATTCCATGGCATATTTCATATGCCATGGACTTATGGCTTAAGTCCTAATTAATTCAATACATAATGGGCTTTATACCTTTCATGTTAATTTGGCACAAGGTTTAAACATAGTGACAAAAACTATAGGATTGTGGGTTTTGTAAATGTTAATGGAGGCGAGGGTGGTGACATCCATGCGCCTTGGGAAGAGTGGAAACCAAGCTTAGGGCTTGGCTCATGTGATGGTTTATTTTATTCACAACCTTGCTGCTTGTGCATTGCTCCTGCGCAATGTGAAGGAGTGTGATTTCAATGGCTTAACAGGTATGTGGATGGTCTGTTTTATTAGCATCTTTTGTTGATTTGGTTTGGATTTTTGCATGCTTCTCATCGTGACCTTTCTCTATGTTTGCAAGTCGTAGGGTGTGGTGAAAACGAGTGTGGTTCGTAGCTTGTGGGTCGTAGCTGTGGGCAAAAATGTGGGCAAATCCATACCCATTCGGGTAATCCTGATGTATATGTGTTTACTTGTTCCCTCGTTGCTTCGTGGTTAATAAAAGGTTATTTCTTTCCATGGGTTTGGATGCTTGGCTCTAGTTTTCTAATGGTTTTGTTTTGGGATGGGGTCTGACTGTAATTTTTAATGGATACTGCACTAGTAATGCGATGGGCTTGGGGTTTTGCTTGTTGGGGTTTTAATTCCTTTGGGAGAGAACTTTAATGTAATGGGATTTAATAATGGGTACTATGTGTAGCGAAAAGGGTCTCGGTAACTCTCGATAGCCTTTGCGTATTTGTAAATAAGTTTTGATTATGTTACTGGCGGAAGCACCATTGCTTGCAATGGTGCAATGGTCGAGTTTAAACGACTGTGAAACTCCTTATTGATTTTGTAATGACTGTGTTTATATATACATCTTGTATTTTCATACTGTTTCGATTTCATAGTTATTATTCTTAATGGACTGTGTGGATTTGCAAACATTGCTTGGGTTAGTTGTATAGGTGAATGTGTGATAGTGTTATGGATTTGGAGCCATGTCCTATATGGAATTGGCGTTTCCCACTATTCTAGTTGTGATAGTGTATTGGATACAAACTTACTATTGATGTTTATGCAGTGTATTTAAATATATAAGAGTCAATTTGGGCATAACCCTTCATTGGTAGTCATTGTTGTTGCAAAACATTGATAGAGTTGTAGCATTGATATTTTTATTTAAATGTTTGGTTATGTAAGAGGACGAGTGCCATAGTTATAGTGTTTATATTTTATATGGGTCTTTTTGACCTCTGTGTAAAGAATTTATTTTTAATTGCATCCTGCGTATATGTAATATAGCATGGCTTTGATTTGTGGAAGAGTTACGGCATGAGGAAGAATTTAAGTATCGAATCCTATAGGATTTGTCACTGTGGCTTTGTAAATAAAATAGACCCTACAGGAATCGATCCTGGGTCATTTATGGTGATGAGGGTTTAAACTTATATGGATGTGATTCGGGCTTAATGCCCACAGGAATCCATCATGTGACCTCTGTGCAATTATATTTATTTTAATGAATACTGTCCTTAGTATTGGGGTTGTTTTATTGTGTTGGTATTTTCATTATGACATGTGAATCTTTATAATGTGGTTTGTAAGTATTTAAGGGTTTGATTTGTTATATTTGCAATGGATTATTTATGTGGATAATTGGTTTATTGCATTACGAATTCATGGATGTAGGTTGTAGTAATATTATATAGTTTGTTTTAATTATGGAATATTGGTGAAGCATAAATCATGGGCCATTTGATAGCCTCGATAGTTGGAATGTAGCTTTGATTTATGATAATATTTGATTAATGAAGAATGATAATGTTTATCATCGTTCTTAGTAGGAATATAATGATACAGACCCTGAGAGGTCTTTGTTAGTTTTTATCTTAGCTTTAATACTTTGAATTTATGATTATTCTTATATATAGAATACCGAGTTTATAATATTGCTTAATTAGGTTAGGGTTTTGTTTATACATGATATTAGTTAATTGTATTTTATATTTATGTTTTTTTTAAATCTTAATTTGAATTAGCCTTTTACTTCTAAACATAGCTCTGCTGGCAATATGAAGTCTACCAGTAGAGTACATAGGTAAATAAACACATAGGCCCTGTTAGAAAAATTTCTAGGTCTTAGGAAAAACAAAGTTTAAGGTGTAAATAAAACAGAACTGAGTATAGTAGAAACACATCCTAACTATTTATTAAACATGAATTAATTCACCGACATATGTGTAACATCCCCTCACTACCACAACCTGAAAATGACAAACATAAGTAAAAGGCATCATAAGTATTGTTCTTAACTGCGTCTAATTGTGGAGGAATTTAGCAAGGTTAGGAGGCTAGAATCTTGACATGAATAAAAGACGATTTGGGGGATGAATCCGCTAAGGGGAGGGTTAAAACGATGAGTGGAACCTTGGGAACTCGAAGAAGAATGACGATTCCCTTGACGACCTAAGCCCTTAGGTACCATCCATAAATTGAAGTAAGTCGCGAATATGTTTTAGGTGGGTCTATAAGATCCTTTTGTGTGATCTATACATTCTTTTTTCTCTCCCAAAAGTGCGAAGAAGGTATTATAATACGTTAAGTGAAGTGACTTTTATGTTGTACTTAAATACATGTATAAAGGTGTGTATATATATATTAAGAAATTCTTTATATAAATTGGTAAATAAAAAGAATTACCTTTGGATAAGAATATTCTTGATGACAAAAAGAGAAGTGATTTACCATTGATATAATTACTTGGCCAAGATAAACATTACTAGTATATAATTTATACATTTTTCCTCAAGAATTAAAAGTAAAATTTTAAATATTAAAATATAAATGAAAAACAAAGGAGTTCCTTGATCGCGAGCATGCCTACAAGAAAGTTACTCCACCCCGAAAAAGAAGGGAACTTCCTCCCATAATCGATGGCAAAGTTAGTGTAGTCTTTATAATTTTTGGGAATCTTGGATTTGTTTATTTTTACACGGGTTCACCTGCTACTGAACAGAGGGGGCATGGCGTGCTTAGCATGCATGCATTACATGTGTTTTCTCATGTCTTCGTCCCTATATAAAGGGACATTCGTTTGATCTAGGGGGAGGTCAATATCTAGTAATGTGTTTCGGGTTTTGGACTGCATTATTTAAATGCATTCTTGGCCGGTATTGTGAATGTGTTTTATTTTTCTTGTAATTGCTTGATGCATTTAGGGGATTTGTACAAGCAACAAATTGATTGGTATATTGTATACCTGATTTCGATATATTGTGTTCCTGTGTTGCTTAATGCGTTGAGCATTTTTATGCCTGCGATATAAGATCCTAGTTTTGTATGTGGTTTGAAAACAATTCAAATATGGAATCTAGATGTAAATATATGCCATCTATTTCAGATCTGTATTGCATATGTTCTATGCTTGTGATTTTTTGAGTTATTCCTAATCATTTCCATTCTGCATTCTTGGCAAATCGGGGTCTTGTTTGCGTTTTTACATATGAAGAGCTTGGGATGAATTTAGGTTCCGCGTTTTGATTCATTTCTAGAGTAGGTATTGGTGGGTGGGATTGGATAAACTCTGACTATGAACTCGTTTGCTGAGATCTCAATCGGAAAAGAATTGTTTTCATGCATTTTATTCAGCTCTGAAGTAGGTAATTGTGCTTGAGATTGGATGATTTATGGTTGTTTGCGTTGATCTATTTTGATATGCCTTCTTGTTGATGCATTGTGTAATGTGCTTTGGTGTTTTGGCTTGCATTGTTTAAATACATTTTGTGTTTGTATTGTTAATACGTTTTTTCCTGTAATTGGGTCGATGCTTTTTGGATCTGCACTTGTTTCCTGCCATCTGTATTCTATATGTGTAGGCCTCCTATTTGTAGATCTTATATTTATATTGCGATTTCATTTATAAGGGCTTGCTATGAAATCATTATGTATTATGCCTACATTTTTTAGATCTAAATTTTTTATATCCTGTGGTGTGGTTGATAAGAGTTTGTTGTGATTTCCTAAATCATTATTTGTTACACTTGCATTTAGATCTAGAGAAAGATCCATGTTTTATGTTGAATGTGATCTGAATCTGACCTTGAGTAATGTCTATGTTTTATTGTGAATGTGTTTTAGGTTCTTGTATGATCTTGGTATACCTTCCATTAGATATAGAATAATGCATATGTTTTTTTTTAATGCAATTTGAATCTGATGTGTCTCATACACCTTCCTTCGTTTTGGGTTTTGAAAACATTTGCGTAAATGTTTGAATCTAAATGCATTGTAATACACTTTTGACAGTAAATACATCTTCAATCTATCATCTAGGAAGAGATCGTTGTTGGTAATGTTAGTTTCCCTGACATGATTATATGTGTTTTGATATGGAAGAACTCTACATTTTGTTTATTGAAATAGCATGCGTGGTCTATAAATCTAGATGTAGATATAAGTGAAATTATTTATCTGCAATTGATTTTAGACCTAGGAAGTATCTAGGTGTTCAAGTGTATGCTCTTTGAACCCTAGTTGAACGTTTACCATCACTCTAGGAGGACAGTATGGAAAATATTTCTACAGCTATGCTTGTTACAAGTTAACAACCTTTTACAGTTGAAAGTGTGTTGAAGCTAAATAAATTGGTTTTGTGAACGCATCTCGCACCACTACACGTAAGATATGATTATTATATGCAAGGACTGTCACGTGTCCATTATAGTGTGCATATCTTAACTATGTGTCTAATGATAAGACACATAGTAGAATCTTTTGTAGAATATTCTAATGTATCTCGAGGGTTAGAGATTTGCTTCAAGCTTTATTATGGTTTTCGAGATATATATTTGCGCCTCATGTATTGGAAGTGTAATAATAGTTTATGGAAATGTAATTATAGTTGTTGGGCATGGAGTAAATTTGGGTAATATTAAATGATAGTATTATTTGGTATATACTTTTTAGAATGGTTTTGTTTATATGATAATTGTGGAAATAGGTAGTTTTGTTTATGTAACCTTGAACCTTTAATTTTACACATTTACACATGGTGTAAGTATGATTATTTGTTCTACAAAACTATAACCCTTAGGACTGGGTATAATCTAAACATCCAAACACACTAATGGATTTGGTACTGGAATGTTAAGGTTAAAGACAAAGATCATTTGATGATTTAAGAGTTTGTTAAAAAGGCCTTGCAAGGAGGGCATTTGGTAATTTGAAAAATATCTCTCTGTGAATATATTTTAAGTAAGGAAAGATGGAAATGGTTGTGCCACCACTTGTAATTTATTCTCCTTGATAAGGTAATAAAGGACAAACATAATTTGGTGGACGTAGCCTCATGGATGAGGTGAAGCACATATACTGATATCTCACCCTTGTTTGTGTTTATGTTGTGTGCATACTATTTTTCGTAATGGTGTTAATATAGGTGCATCATGAATGATTATTGGTGTAATGGGTTATGAAACATATTTTTCAAGAATATCATTTAAAAGTATATTTTCCAAAGAAAGAATGCTTGGATGGACAAAACATTTAATATCTCTTGTTGCTATAATTATAAAGGTGAAATTTCTCCATTATTTTTCTAAATTCTACAATGATGTGTTATGGGAGTGTCACATATGGTGTCAGAGCCAAGGTTGCAACACTCAGGTCTATTTGGGCTCAGAAGGATCCTACAATTATTTCTTCCAAGAAACCAACAAACAAGTTGTTTTGAGGTAACATGAACCACTTAGTTCACACTAAGCTACAACATCAAAACCCTGAAGATGCACCGATAGGAGTATATATATATTAGTTGACCTTGTGGTTATGCAAGAGAAATTGGAACAAGTTCTCAAAAATTTCAATGAAATGGCCCATTGCTTTCGCCACGTTAGTGTCTGGCCCTACCAGATAAGTAAATAAGTATCTTGCTATTTCTTTTATTACTTCCGATGATTTTCTACAAATTTCTAATAGAGTTGTTTCATCTCTATTTAGTTGCAAACATAAAGTTTTAGTGAGGTATAGAAGGCTTCATAGACGAACTATTGGTCGACAAAAATATGATGGTAATCTCTATTATGAATAGTAATGTGGAATTTCAAAATTCTAAGAGAGTAACCATGTTAGAGGTATATATTGTTAGGGTTATTAATCCTCACTTCTCCAATTTGGTCATATGTCTACATCAGGAGTCATGTCTAAATCGGGAGTCCATCCAGTCTTTTAGTCACTAGCACCGTTGGGTCTGCTTGGCCTAATTGGGGCACATGTTCCAGTTACTAAAGTGTGGGGAACACTAATTAAGGCCTACTTCCACTGCTTTCACTTGCATGCATCAGTTTAGGATCCTCATAAACCAATCCCTACTATTTAGGAGCCACTGGGAGTGCTGATACCAACCAAGGTCAGTGGAGTTTAGTTGGTGACTAGTCAAGCTCAGTTAGGAGCTAGTTACATTCAGTTCTAGTCCTCTACATTGATTTAGTGATAGGTTTGCATGGCTGCATGTAGGAAAGGCACATTTCTCACCTACCACAATTATTTAGCCTCAGTCAACACTGAATTAGACACTTGATTTGTGTTTTATAACTTCGTTGAACTCTGATAATGGTTTAGACAAGGTCAGTTAACTATTGAGTCCTCCGATAATGATTTAGACAAGGTATTAGTTACCTACAGTCAAGTAGAGTCTAATCAATTCGAATTTCCTCATGTGGATTTGAAATGCATGTGGTTATTTAAGCCATTTTACTTCATTGTAATTATTATCTAATTACTCTTTGATTAATGAAAAGCATTCATAGCTGCAAGCCATTTTTGCACTATTTCATTCTTCAATAACTGAGAAAATTGTGTGATCTATCTTGTGAGTTGTGTGTTTTTCCACAGATCTATGTGCTCAACTTAATATGGTATCAGAGCCTCGGTGGAAAAGGTACTTCTCCTCCTCAAATATCATACTAGATAATTTTTGAGCAAAGTTTCTCCTTCGATCTCTGCACTAGAAGCAGAAGGTTTACCACTTAATACCCCAAGTTAAGGAATTGTTTATAAAGCTTGCTTGATCAATTGTGTTGGGTGTGATGAAAACCTGAAATGTGCAAGATTTCAACCTTACAGTGCCCCTTTTATGTTTTTGCAGTTACAACTTCGAAATGGATTCAATAGTTCCTCTTCTCACCTTATTCACAAACTATTCAGAATGGAAGAAGAAGACGATTGCATATCTGATGAGATGAGGTCTCTATGGGGTTTCTATTGTACTCGATGAAGAGTGTTTTAGTGAGAATGACTGGCTAAATGAATGTGATGTAGCTTTTGGAACAATAGCACTGGGTCTTTCTTGTAGCTTGTGCTACCTCAGTAGATTTGTTGAATACCCAAAGGATCTCTCGACAAGATTGGACAGAACCTTTGGAATGATTGGTGAGGATCATAATAGAAATTTGGAGAGCACATATAGCACCATAAGCATCCTTGATCCAAAAATATTAGGCTCCACTCTCTCTGATGAAGTTATTCAAGATGAAGAAGAAGCAGAAGCTTCTACACAATCAATTTGAATTGAAGAGAGTCTCCTTGCAGTGATTTCTTCTCCTGAAGCTCTGGAAGTTTATGAAATATCTAATATATCATCTACTCATATGGAAGAAACAAAAGAAGACATTCAAATATCTAATATTGAAGAAAAATACTGAGCTGCACTTCCATGCAAACATTCTCCAGTGATTTTCCTTTGAATTCTGTGCAAAATTTTCCAGTAATTGCTTCCAAAAGTGAACAAAAATTTGATTTCTCTCCCTCTAATGTCATTGCTGGTGTGAAAATATGTAATACCTTGGATGTTTTGGAGGAAATATCATATTAACAGAGTGATCCATTCGCTCCCCATGATCTAGATCTTTCAGCAAATTCCTGCAGGATTGCATGCACCAAAATTCAGAATTTTGAAGAAGAAGAAAGTTGTGCACCCACTATCTCGGTTGACCATTTATTTGGATATGATATGAACCTTATTGTATCTGATACGATATTATTTGGATTGGATCTGATATTTATTGGTTTAATATTTCAAAATCATAATCTTTCAGCACTACTTGCAGTTGTTCTCATCAACGGTGTGAAGAAACAAGTACCACAAGTCTCCTACAAAACTGCTGCTGAGGATTTGATTTCATTTCATAGTTTTGGATCTGTTGTGAACCTATTTAGATCTGATATTTTTTGGTTCAAATTTTAAAATCCAAGTGATTTCATTCATGCTTGTAGTTTATCTCACCAATTTCGGTGTGAAAAATCAAGTACCGCAATTTCTCTTCAAAACTGTTGTTGGGGATTTGGTGTTAGTTTCCTTTTATGAGGTTGCTGATATTTTATTTTGTGAATAATTATATATTTTTGAAGCTATATTAGACTATGGATCTCAATCATTCATCCTCCATGGTCCCAGTGCTTCTCTACCATTGATCACATGCTCATCTCCTCACAAAACTAGTAAAGAGGAAGACATTCTGCATCTGCCTGAACACTTGCTCCTAACACTTGGGGCTGATTTTACCACTTATGGTTTTCTGTTCATGGCTGCAACATATCAGTTTATTGAGTGCTCCTCACATGTTCTGAATCCTCAAGAACCTTTTCTCACTTATCAATCCAGTTGCTCTACATGGGTCCAATCTTCATCCGGCAGTTGTCTATATTTTTTATTTAGTTGAGCATATCATTCTTCTTCCAAAGAGGAATATTCCTCCAGAAATTATTATGGAGAGGTTCACATACCAGGCCTCAGGATACATGTGCATAGAAGAACTATATTGATCCTGATTCTACTTGCTTAATTAGAGGGGGGGATTTTTTTCCCATGTGGTTTTTCCCCAGCTCCTTGTATTGAGCAGTTACTTTACTTTACTTGATATAATGGGTGACTTATGGTATTAGTTACCAAGGCCCATAAATTTTACAAGATACCATTCAGGGGAGGTGTTAGGATTATTAATCCTCCCTTGTCCAATTTGGTCATATGTCTAAATCAAGAGTCCATCCAGTCTATTTTTAGTCACTAGCACCATTGGGTCTGCTTCGCCTAATTGGGGCACATGTTCCAGTTACTAAAGTGTGGGGAACACTAATTGAGGCCTAATTACACTGATTTCACTTGCATGCATCAGTTTAGGATCCTCCTAGACCAATCCCTACTATTTAGGAGCCACTGGGAGTGCTAATACCAACCAAGCTCAGTTGAGTTGAGTTGGTGACTAGTCAATCTGTGTTAGGAGTCAGTTACATTTAGTTCTAGTCATCTACATTCAGTTAGTGCTAGGTTTGCATGGCTACATGCAAGAGAGGCACATTTCTCACCTACCACAACTAGTTAACCTCAGTTAGCACTGAATTAGACACTTGAGTTGTGTTTTAGAACTACGTTGAACTCCGATAATGGTTTAGACAAGGTCAGTTAACTATTGAGTCCTCCAATAATGATTTAGAAAATGTCTTAGTTACCTAAAGTTAAGTAGAGTCTAATCAATTCAAATTTCCTCATGTGGCTTCGAATTGCATGTCTCTGTTTAAGCCATTGTACTTCATTGTAATTATTTTCTAATTACTCTTTGATTAATGAAAGGCATTCACAGCTACAAGCCATTTTTGCACTGTTTCATTAGTTCAATAAATGAGTAAATTGTGTGATCTATCTTGTGAGTTGTGTGTTTTTCCACATATCTATGTGCTCAATTTAATATGGTATTGAAGCCTTGGTGGAAAAGGAACTTCTCCTCCTCATATCTCCTACTCGATCATTTTTTAGCAAAATTGCTCCTTCCAGCTCTACATTAGAAATAGAAGGCTTACCACTTAACACCCCAAGTTAAGGAATTGTTAATCAAGATTTCTTAATAAATTATGTTCGGTGTGATGAAAACCTAAAATTTGCAAGCTATTGACCTTATGATGCCCCTTTTTTTGTTTTTGCAGGTACAACTTCAAAATGGATTCAGCAATTCCTCTTCTCACCCTATTCACAAACTATTCAGAATGGAAGAAGAATACGATTGCATCTCTGATGAGATGAGGTCTCTATGGGGTGTCTATTGGACTCAATGAATAGTTTTTTAGTGAGAATGACTTGCTAAATGAATGTGATGCAGATTTTTGAACAATAGCATTGGGTCTTTCTCCTAGCTTGTGCTACCTTAGTAGATCTGTTGAATACCCAAAGGATCTCTATAGAAGATTGGACATAACCTTTGGAATGATTGATGAGGATCATAGTAGCACTTTGGAGAGAAAATATAGCACCATAATCCTCCTTGATCCAAAAATATCAGGCTCCACTCTCTCTAATGAAGTTGTTCAAGATGAAGAAGAAGCAAAAGATTCTACATAGACAATTCGAATTGAAGACAGTCTCCTTGCAGTGACTCCTTCTCCTGATGCTCCAGAAGTTTACGAGATATATGATATCTCATCTCCTCATATCGATGAAATAGAAGAATACATTTGAATCTCTACTATTGAATAAAAATACTGTTGCACTTCCATGCAAACATTCTCTGGTGATTTTCCCTTGAATTCTATGCAAAATTTTCCAGTAATTGCTTCCAAAAGTGAAGAGAAATTTGATTTTTCTCCCTCTAATGTTGCTGCTGGTGTGAAAATATGCAATACCTTGGATATTTTTGAAGAAATTTCAGATTAACAGAGTGATCCATTCACTCCCCATGATCTATATCTTCCAGCAAATTCCTACAGGATTGCATGCACCAAAATTCAGAATTTTGAAGAAGAAGAAAGTTGTGCATCCACCAACTTAGTTGACCATTTCTTTGGATCTGATATGAACCTTATTGGATCTTATATGATCTTATTTGGATCTGATCTGATATTTATTTGTTTAATATTTCAAATTCATAATATTTCAGTACTACTTGTAGCTGTTCTCATCAACAATGTGAAGAAACAAGTACCACAAGTCTCCTGCAAAACTGCTACTGGGGATTTGATTTCATTTCACAGTTTTGGATATGTTGTGAACCTATTTAGATCTGATTTAATTTCTGATCTGATATTTTTTTGTTCAAATTTTAAAATCCAAGAGCTTTCAGTCATGCTTGTAGCTGCTCTCACCAATTCCGGTGTGAAAAATCAAGTACCGCAATTTATCTTCAAAACTGCTGCTAGGGATTTGGTGTTAGTTTCTCCTTATGAGGTTGCTGATATTCTATTTTGTGAATCATTATATATTTTTGAAGCTATATAAGAATATGGAGCTCAATAATTCTCCCCCGATAGTCCCATTGCTTGTCTACCATTGATCATAGGCCCATCTCCTCACAGAACTATTAAAGAGGAAGACATTCTCCATCTGCCTAAACACTTTCTCCTAACACTTGGGCCTGATTTTACTACTCATGGTTTGTTGTTCATGAATGCAACATATCAGTTTCTTGAGTGTTCCTCAATCCTCAAGAATATTTTGTCACATATCAGTTGATTCCAATTTCTCTACATGGGTCCAATCTTCATCCGGCAGCTGTCTATATTTTTTATTTAGTTGAGCATATCATTCTTCTTCCAAAAAGGAAGATTCCTCCAGGCATAATGATGGAGAGGTTCCCATGCCAGGCCCCAGGATTCCTGTGCACAGAAGAACCATATTGATCCTTATTCTACATGCTTAATTGAAGGGGGGTATTTTTTCCCATGTGGTTTTTTCCCCAGCTCCTTGTATTGAGCAGTTACTTTACTTTACATGATTTAATGGGTGACCTATGGTCTTAGTTACCAGGACCCACATATTTTCCAAGTTAGCATTCAGGGGGAGTGTTTGGATTATTAATCCTCCCTTGTCCAATCATTAGAGGAAATTTCAACTCAAGATGGGCCTCCTAAGGAAAATTAATAAAATAATAGTTAAAATAATAAAATAATATTTATTAATTTTGGAGGAAGAAAAGAAAAAACTACTTTTTCATTCATATTTTCGACATATCTCCCTGTGTTTTTACTCAAATTTCGATGAAGAGAGCTCGTTGGATGTGGAATCAAATTCCGCATCCAACGAGTACCCACTTGGCATACTTTTGACAAGCCCCACTACCAAAAACACAAGAAATAACTGAAAAACATGATGATGAAATCATCATCACATATTTTTAGGTATTTCTTGTTTTTGGAATAGTGAGGCCCACCAAAAGTATGTTGAGTGGGTACTCGTTGGATGTGGAATTTAATTCCGCATCCAACAAGCTCTCTTGATTGAAATTTGAGTAAACACACAGGGAGATATGTCAAAAATACGAACAAAAAAAGTAGTTTTTTCTATGATACCTATCCCTAAATTTATATTAAAAAATTGTTTAAGAGGTGCTCCCTTTCTAAATTTTAAAGCATTTTTATTGGCTCTTACATGATGACATGGAATTTGTATTATTTTTGGAAGGCCCATTTTAAATTGAAATTTCCTCTAATGNGTCCACGTAAAGAAATTTTTTCTATTTTTTCAAAAATTGAAAAACCAAAGATACCCTTTTGAAGATGACACGTCGATATGTGATGTGTGCATTTTTAAGAATTTTTTGGCTATGTATTTTTTACAT
>LPNX010056750.1:0-72926 GCA_001517045.1 Pseudotsuga menziesii | reverse complement strand
TTAGAAGTAATTAAAAAATAAATATCATATGAATGCCAAAATGCATGTATGATACCTCAATGGATAGAAGATTCGTTGGTGAATCTATCGGTATCAACTCCACCCAGTTATGTGCTGGGAATGGCAGGGTTTACACCTCTGCAAGGCACAGGAAATTTTCCATTTGTTTAAATATGGGTTAAGTCTGTTTTTTTAAGCCCTCGACCAAGGTATGAACCTCGACCGAGGTATCTAAATACCTTGGTCGAGGTATTTAAATACCTTGACCGAGGGTTTTTAAAGCCCGCAATACCTCGATCGAGGTATTTAAATACCTCAACCGAGGTATTTAGGTACCTCGGTTGAGGGCTTGATAAAACCTCGGTCGAGATATTAAGACCTCGGTTGAGGGATTAACAAGCCCTCGACCGAGGTGCGTTTTTCTGTTTTTGCCCAAATGTGCTTGCCAAAAAGTGTTACCCAGGTCCGTGGATTCACCCTGTGGCTATTTAAATTTTAATCCGTTGTACTTCATTGTAATTATTATCTAATTACTCTTTGATTAATGAAAAGCGTTCACAGCTGCAAGCCTATTTTGCACTGTTTCATTCTTCAATAACTGAGTAAATTGTGTGATCTATCTTGTGAGTTGTTTGTTTGTCCATAGATTTATGTGCTCAATTTAATATAAAAAATATAAATTGTATCAAATGAATGTTAGTGTTGTGAAAGGTACAAATGTATAAACACTAAACAGTATTTAACATGTGAAAACACCTGTTTACATTTGAATGTTTCATGTAAAACTAGGAGCAAATACTTGCATTGAACCCTATAGTTACATCAGTACATGGTAGATGAATGGTTACGATTGCATGTATGCACAATATGTTGGAAATGGAATAATTTGGTTAAGTTGCATGACTAATTATAGCTGAAAACAAATTGATTTGATTGGGTTTTTTTCGATCAAAGGTCAGAGGAAGTAATGGATTCTCAAGATTGGGTCCATAAAAAAAAAGTGAGGAATTAGTTTGGAAAAGACCTCGGATGTTTCACCTATAGGTATGCACATAACCAGAACATGACTTCGGGTCTTAAATGGATATACTATAAGGAAGAATTATGGTTTTCTATTGATAAGATAGTATTGCTATCGTCATAGTTCATGAATGAGTAAACATGGAAATGGTTAGTTGTTATACATAATAGTGAATGATGAGAGAAGTGAATGTTATTTGATTTCTAAAATAGCTGTTATCTTTGTGTAATTATTAATTATTAATTGAATGTTAATTTCATTATAATATGTTTCTAATCAACTTCTGAATGTTTCCAAGTGTAATTTCCATTAGTGTACTAAATGGATGTTAAGTGAAGGTAGGACGTGAATGTTGAAGTTGTTGTGAAGAGAATTCAAGTTAGTTACAATAATACAACTATTTTAATGTATCATTTGCATATAGTTGTCGACATACATGAAATTGGGGTTGTATGCATAAAGACTATTGATCTATTGATACATCTCCACTAGTACTATTGATCTTTTTATACATTTTCCAAGTATGGAAGCATTCCTTAAAATCATTTCCTTCAAGGAAGGAAAAAGGAAAAGAAACTAGGTTGTTGATGAACTTGGACTATAGTACAGCTAAAGTGAATAGTAAAATGTGTGGCGCAGAAAACCAACAGTGTTATTAACGAGTGCACTAGTATAAAGGCCCTTATTTCTGATGAACAAGAAATGTTGTAAGATGTGACTTAAGGGACTCATATGGAAAATGATGGTAAGTAGTTTTCTTTGAAATAATAATGTTATTGGAATCATCCTGGTATGATATAGTAAAACTAACCGTCTATGGAGTTATTACAGGCATGGGAACTATGGCCATGAAGAGAACAAGGGCTCCACGACTATAATAAGGTAAAGGACATGAGATAAATCTCATGCGCATAAAGTGGTTACCACAAGAAATGTGGGCTGGACAAGATGTACCAGAGGTACATAATTTCCCCCCAGCCAACTAGGAACCAATATCCATTCTGGGGACTCCCAAGTATAAGACATTATGGTTAGGCTTCTTTCTGCATGCATTCACACCACATAAGGGGACTGTCATGAAAGTGGGGGCTTCGTGAAGAGAATAAAATCTAGGTATTATGGGGTGTAGGAAGGAAGCACCTCGGCTTGCTGAAGCACCCTCAATAGCACATGTACAAGATGGGCTTGAAGAAGGGTATTGTCCTTATGTTGGGTACCTTGGATTAGTACTCGAAGTATGTTAGCACTTGGAGTGCTTTCTTGAATGGAGGACATTCGGAGAGACTATAAAGACTCTTATAAGAAGTAAGTACTAAAGGAATATGCATGGTAAATAAGTTCATTCCTATGAGATAATAGGTTTATCTATTGGTGAATAAACAAAAATATTGGAACCATTGTGAATGATAAAACTAAATACTGTTTGATTTTGGGTTATATATCGGTATTGGTGTTCATATTAATACACCTATAGGTGTACTTTTATACTTCGGTCGGTGACCTAAAAACAATTTTTTTACTATTGCATTCTTGGGTTGACATTAGAAGTATGCATGGTTATGACGATATTCTAGGCAGGGCTTGTGATATCTTATAGAGAACATGTTAAAAACAACAAAACTGGAATTATGTGAGAAAGCAATAAGGACAAGGCTTGGCAAAGAGGTAACATCGAGGAAAGTGTTAATTATAAGGGGGAAAGTATGTAACATCCCCTCACTATCACAACCTGAAAACGACAAATGTAAGTAAAAGGAACCATGAGTATTGTTCTTAACTGCATCTAATTGTGGAGGAATTCGATAAGGTTAGGAGGCTAGAATCTTGACATGACTAAAAGATGATTTGGGGGACGAATCCACTAAGGGGAGGGTTAAAACAATGAGTGGAACCTTTCGAACTCGAAGAAGAATGATGATTCCCTTGACGACCTAAGACCTTAGGTACCATCCATAAATTGAAGTAAGTCATGAATATGTTTTAGGTGGGTCTATAAGATCCTTTTGTGTGGTCTATACATTCTTTTTATTATCCCAAAAGTGCAAAGAAGGTATTGTAATACGTTAAGTGAAGTGACTTTTATGTTGTACTTAAATACATGTATAAAGGTGTGTGTGTGTGTGTGTGTGTGTGTGTGTGTGTGTGTGCATATATATATTAAGAAATTATTTATATAAATTGGTAAATAAAAAGAATTACCATCGGATAAGAATATTCTTGATGACAAAAAGAGAAGTGATTTACCATTGATATAGCTACTTGGCCAAGACAAACATTACTACTATATAATTTATACATTTTTCCTCAAGAATTAAAAGTAAACTTTTAAATATTAAAATATAAATGAAAAACAAAGGAATTCCTTGATCGAGCACATGCCTAGAAGAAAGTTACTCCACTCCGAAAAAAAAGAGAACTTCCTCCCATAATCGATGGCAGAGTTAGTGTAGTCTTTATAAGTGTCAGGAATCTTGGATTTTATTTTTTATTTTTACACAAGTTCACCTGCTAATGAACAAAGGGGGCATGGTGCGCTTTTCATGCATGCATTGCATGTATTTTCTCATGTATTTGTCCCTATATAAAGATACATGCGTTTGATCTAGGGGGGGGTCGGTATCTGATAATGCGTTTGGGGTTTTGGACTACATTATTTAAATGCATTCTTGGCCAATATTGTGAATGTGTTTTATTTTTCCTGTAATTGCTTGATGTGTTTAGGGGATCTGTACAAGCAACAAATTGATTGGTATATTGTATACCTGAGTTTGATCTATTGTGCTCCTGCATTGCTTAATGCGTTGAGCATTTTTATGCCTACGATATAAGATCTGAGTTTTGTATGTGGTTTGCAAATGGTTCAAATATGGAATCTAGATGTAAATATATGCCTGCTATTTCAAATATGTATTGTATATGTGTTATGCCTATGATTTTTGGAGTTATTCCTGCTCCTTTCCATTCTGCATTCTTGGTAAATTAGGGTCTTGTCTGTGTTTTTAGATATGAAGAGCTTGGGATGAATTTAGGGTCCACGTTTTGATTCATTTCTGGAGTAGGTATTGGTGGCTAGGATTGGATAAACTCTGACTATGAACTCATTTGCTGAGATCTCAACCGGAAAATAATTGTTTTCGTGTGTTTTATTCAATTCTGAAGTAGGTATTTGTGCTTCAGATTGGATGATTTATTGTTTTTGGCATTGATCTATTTGGATATGCCTTCTTGTTGACGCAATGTGTAATGTGCTTTGGCATTTTGACCTGCATTGTTTAAATACATTTTGGGTTTGTATTGTTAATACGTTTTGCTTGTAATTGGGTCGATGCTTTTTGGCTCTGCACTTGTTTCCCGCCATATATATTCTATATGTGTAGGCCTTCTATTTGCATATCTTATATATATACTGTGATTTCATTTATAAGGGTTTGCTATGAAATCATTATGTATTATTGCTACGATTTTCAGATCTAAATTTTGGATATTCTGTGGTGTGGTTGATAAAAGTTTGATGCGATTTCCTAAATCATTATTTTAAATGCATGCATTTAGATCTAGATCAAGATCCATGTTTTATGTTGAATGCGATCTGAATCTGACCTTGAGCAGTGTCTATGTTTTATTGTGAATGTGTTTTAGGTTCTTGTATGGTCTTGGCATACATAACATTAGATCTAGAATAATGCATCTGTTTTGTTTTGAATGCAATTTGAATCTGATGTCTTTGGTACACCTTCCTTCGATTTCGATTTTGACAACCTTTTCATAAATGTTTGAATTTAAGTGCATTGTACTATGCTTTTGACAGTAAATACATCTTCAATCTGTCATCTAGGAAGAGATCGTTGTTGGTAATGTTAGTTTCCCTGAAATGATTAAATGCATTTTGATACATAAGAACTATGCATTTTGTTTATTGAAACAACATGCATTGTCTGTAAATCTAGATGTAGATATAAGTGAAATTATTTATCTATAATTGATTTTAGACCTAGGAAGTATCTAGGTGTTCAAGTGTATTCTCTTTGAAACCTAGTTGAACGTTTACCATCACTCACCCATGACTCTAGGAGGCCAGCATGGAAAATATTTCTACAAGTACGCTTGTTACAAGTTAACAACCTTTTTATTAGAGAAAATTTCAACTCAAAAAGGGCCTCCTAAAAAAAATTAATAAAATAATAGTTAAAATAATAAAATAATATTTATTAGTTTTGGAGGAAGAAAAGAAAAAAACTAATTTTTTGTTTGTATTTTAGACATATCTCCCCCTGTTTTTACTCAAATTTCAATTGGGAGAGCTCGTTGGATGTAGAATTGAATTCCCCATCCTACAAGTACCCACTTGGCATACTTTTGACGGACCTCACTACCCCAAAAAAAGAAATACCTGAAAAAACATGATGATGATGTAATCATCACCTTTTTTTAGGTATTTCTTGTTTTTGGGGTGGCGAGGTCCATCAAAAGTATGCTGAGTGGATACTCGTTGGATGGGGAATTCAATTCTGCATCGAATGAGCTCTCACGATCACGATCGAAATTTGAGTAAAAACACAGGGTGATATGTCAAAAATACAAACAAAAAAATAGTTTTTTTTTATGATACCTATCCCCAAATTTATATTAAAAAGGTGTTTAAGACCTATACGATATTTCAAATTTAAAACAATTTCATTGGCTAACACATAATGACATGGAATTTGAGTTAAAGTTAAAAGGCCCATTTTGAGTTGAAATTTCCTCTAATGACTGTTGAAAGGGTTGAAGCTAAACAAATTGGTTTTGTGAACCCATCTCGCACCACTACACTTAAGATCTTATTATTACATGCAAGGACTGTCACGTGTTCATTATAGTGTGCATATCTTAACTATGTGTCTAATGATAAGACGCATAGTAGAATCTTTTGTAGAATATTCTAATGTGTCTCAAGGGTTAGAGATTTGCTTCAAGTTTTATTATGGTTTTTGATATATATATTTGCACCTCATGTATTGGAAGTGTAATAATAGTTTATGGAAATGTAATAATAGTTGTTTGGCATATGGTAAATTTGGGTAAGATTAAATGATAGTATTATTTGATATATACTTTTTAGAATGGTTTTGATTATATTATAATTGTGGCAATAAGTATTTTTGCTTATGTAACCTTGAACTTTTAATTTTACACATGGTGTAAGTATGATTATTTGTTCTATGAAACTATAAACCTTAGGACTGGGTATAAGGTCAACATCCAAACAAATTAACGGATTTGGTACTAGAATGTTAAGGTTAAAGATGAAGATCTGTTGATGATTTAGGAGTTTGTTACAAAGGCCCCTGGAAGGAGGGAATTTGGTAATTTGAAAAACATCTCTCTACGAAGAGATTTGAAGTAAGGAAAGATGGCAATGGTTGTGCCACCACTTGTAATTTATTCTCCTCAATAAGGTAATAAATGACTAACAAAATTTGGTGGACATAGCCTCATGGATGAGGTGAACCACGTATACTGATGTCTCACCCTTGTTTGTGTTTTATGTTTTGTGCATACTCTTTTTTGTAATGGTGTTAATATAGGTGCATCATGAATGATTATTGGTGTAATGGCTTATGAAACATATTTTTCAAGAACATCATTTAAAACTATATTTTCCGAAGAAAGACTGCTTGGATGGCTAAAATATTTATTTATGTCCCTTGTTGCTATAATTTTAAAGGCGAAAATTTCCCCATTATTTTTCTAAATTCTACAATGAGGTATTACGGGAGTGTTACAATAGGCTTTATACATAAATTTGTAAACCCTTAAATATTTTTTACATGAAACAATTATAAACATATGGTTAGAGATATAATCATAAAAACTTGCATATTTTGACCAAATATTATACTAGATGATAAAATAGGAAGTCAAGAACCTCATACCTGAAAGTGAGGCTATTCCAATGGCCGAAACCTGCACACTCAAATACCCAGCATTAACAATTCACCGGCAAATATGACCTCTGTATAGATGACCGAATCACTTGGAAACTACCACGTTCCACCCAACCATGACCGAAATACTTCATGGTTTTATTCTGGATTCCCCTGAGATGGTTCCAACATGCAAGTAGCTTAGAGATCTTAAGGTAAGGCTTCCCTAACTGGTGTATTAGATCTCGATCAGTTCTCCTTTTTCCTCTTAGGAAAATGTTCTCCAAGAACTCTCTTAAGAATAATCAGGCATAACAATGACTACAAAAACATGGAAGAGATCCCCAAGCCTCTCTTTGGAATGGGAATTTATAGACAGACTTTTCAGTCAAAGAGACAGTTAAATCAAGAATCATTTGATTTCTTGATTTAACCATTTTTTTATTTAATTTAGGTACTTTTAATATTTTAACTTAGGAACTTTTAACAAGTTCCTAATTGGACCTTTGTATGTATTATAATATTTAATTTTCTCTCAGTAATAATAATAATATATGGAACTTTTCCTTCTTTCTTATAATATTAATATTATTACTATGTGTACTCTTTATATATACCCTTTATAAAAATATATAAAAATATATTATTTGTTAACATTTTTCTTAGGGTATCACATATTGTGATCCCTAAACTTATGACACTTTCTTCATTAAGGTCATCAGGTAGGTGGTTAGGTCTACTAGGATAGGCAACTCTAAACATCCTTGCATGTTGGATTCCCTTGTATAACATGGTAGTTCTTCAGTACTTGATGAGATACATAAATTTGAGATTTAATTTAATCACTTATAAATAGTTCAGATGAGATCAATATTTTACTCGAGTCGTTTTCACTCGGGAATCATTAATTCTTTACAGTAACTCCGAGTGCTTATCCATAGCCCATACTCAACGCTATAAACAAGGAGTTACAAACCTAGTGCAATTCCAGAGCTCCTCAGTCTACACTAATGCTAGGATGTACTTGTAGGATACAATTAGGGATACAATGGCCAAGGATCCATTGTTTTTGAGCTAATGCTCAACATCAACATGGAAGGATCCAAGGCTTATGCCCAACACTTCTAATTTATCTTTTCATGTGTTCCAAAGATTCATTCTCAACACAATTTTCCCAAAACTCATGTGCTCCAAAGCTTCTCACTCAACACAAATATAAGTACTCATGTGCTCCAGATCTTCTTGCTTAACAAAAAACATCAATTTACCCATGTGCTCCAGAGCTCCTTGCTCAACACAAAACATCTCATCAACCATGTTCTTTAGGGTCCATGCCCAATAGAAGCAAACATGTATATATCATATGCAATTGGCTTATGCCCAATATATCAAATAAATGATCATGTTCATATGCAGTGGGGTCTTTGACCCAGTATATCAAAATAAATCATCAAGGTAACATCATAATCAATGGGGCTCATGCCCATAAGAATTAGGTCCAAAATTCAAGATATTACATCCCTCCTGGCTTAGAAAAACACCATCCTTGGTGTTCTGGGGACTCAAAATGAAGTCATGAAACAAGGCAGGGTAATTCTTTCTCATGGTGGATTCATTCTCCCAAGTAGCCTCATCGGATTTGAAGTGCTTCCATTTCATTTTCAACTGAACTATGGTAGGATTCTTGAGCTGCACCTCTCTTTTGTCCAATATATGAATAGGTTTAGGGGAAAATTCCGATTCAAGTTCCACCTGTAATAAGGACCAATCAATCACATCTTTAGTATAATAAACATATTTATTTAATAAATATGCATGGAAAAAATTATGAACTCTCATGTGAGCGGGTAACGCTAGTTCATATGCCACTAGATCTATCTTCGCTAGTATCTCAAAGGGTCCACAAATCCTAGGTGCTAGGCTCACTGCACCTTCCCAAGCTCAACGAGCTCCATTTTTCTTTTACTTTCAAGTAGACATGGTTTCCTATTTGATAATCTTTATCTTTTCTTTTCTTATCCGCGTAGATTTTCTGGCGATCTTGTGCTTCTTTAAGGTTCACCTAGCCCTTGGTAACCAATTGTTCCAAGTCCAAACAAGTTAGGCCCTAACATAAGCCGATCCACCAGGCTATCCCAATTACCCATTGTTCTACACTTTCATCCATACAGTACCTCAAAGGGTCTCATCTTGGTGGAAGTCTGATAACCATTTTTATATGCAAACTCTACAAGATGTAGGTAGTCTTCCCACTTGGTGGGGTTGTTCATGACATACATCCTAAGCATGTTCTCAAGAATCTGGTTTACCCTTTCTATCTATCCATCTTTTTGCGGGTTATAAGCAGTACTAAAGTTCAATTGAGTCTCTAATATGGAGAATAAATATCTCCAAAATTTTATGGTAAACTTAGTATCTCGATCCAAGATTATTTCCTTGGGTATCTCGTGCGATCTAAATATCTCCTTCAAGAAGATATCGGCAATGTGTACTGCCTTGTAGGTCGGCTTTACTAGAATGAAGTGTGTTGCTTTTGACAATTTGTCAACTACTACAAAGATAGAATCATTTTGTTTCTTAGGCTTAGGTATACCAGTGATAAAATCCATACTAATGACTTCCCACTTCCATTTCGGAATGGGTAATGGCTGCAGAAATCCTGAAGGATGTTGATGCTTAGCTTTGACCAATTGACATTCCTAACATTTTGCGATAAGCAACGCAATGCCGGTATTTAACTTAGGCCGAAAAAAGTGTCTCTTAATGGCAGCTATCATCTTTTGATATCCAGGATGCCGCAAGTAGGGTGTCTGATGAAATTATGTGAGGATGTTGGAAAGAATGTCCCCTACTTATGAAATGTACAATCTCTCCTTGGACCATAGTAGTCCTGTTTCGTCTACCTTGTACTCTTTTTGTTGTTGAAACAACCTGTCCTCTTGGACTTTCTTGAGGATTTCTACATAGAAAGGGTCAACTCTGCTGGTCATTCTAATCCTTTCATGTAAATATGAATTAGTTTGACTTAAAGTCACCTCATATATCATATGATTTCATCGACTCAAAGCATCAGCAATCTTGTTCTCTTTACCCTTAATATGATTTCGCTAGAAATGGTACTCGCTAAGGAAATCCAACCATCTGGTTTT
Source organism: Pseudotsuga menziesii (assembly GCA_001517045.1). Lineage (NCBI taxonomy): Eukaryota > Viridiplantae > Streptophyta > Pinopsida > Pinales > Pinaceae > Pseudotsuga > Pseudotsuga menziesii. Next base: position 62,850 of record LPNX010056750.1, on the reverse strand, counting down.
CCTGGCATTTAGATTTGGTTGCTTGAATAAATACTTTAGACTCATATTATCTCTCTTTAGAAGGAATTTCCTTCCCATGAGATAGTGCCTCCACATCTTCAAAGCGTGGATAATGGCTGCTAACTCAAGATTGTGTGTGGGGTAATTATGGTCATATTATTTTAACTTTCATGATTCATAATAGATTGCATATTCATTGTGCAAGAGGACTCCTTTGAGTCCTTCCTTGCTTTCATTTGTGCAAACAACAAAATCCCCATCGGGATCTGCAATTCATAGTATCGGTGCAGTCGTCAAAAGCTTCTTAAGCTTTTGAAAACTTTCCTCACACTTGGTTGTCCAAAAGAACTTATTTGCATTCTTTTGCAAAGTGGTCATGGGATAAGATATTCTCAAGAAGTTCTTGATGAACTTTAGATAATATACGGCTAATCCCAAAAAGGACCTAATGTCGGTAACACTAGTAGGGGTAGGCCAGTATTCTATGGGTCTTATATTTTCTGGGTCCACAACTATCCCTGTCTTGGAGATAATGTGACCCAAGTACTGTATATGTGGTTTGTAAAAATCACATTTACTAAACTCGGCATATATCTGGTGTTCTCATAACACCTATAGCACTATGCGAAGGTGTTCCTCATGTTACTCTTTACTCTTAGAGTAAACTAGGATGTCGTATATAAAGAACAAAAGAAATATATCTAGATATTTACTAAATATACTGTTCATCATACACATAAAGTTCTCGGGTACATTGGTGAACCCAAATGGAATTACTACAAACTCGTTGTGCTCGTACCTTGTACGAAAGGTAGTTTTTTGAATATCCTCATCGTGAATCCGTACTTGATGGTACCCAAATTGTAGGTCAATCTTTGAAAAAATATTGGCTCCTCCTACCTGATCGAACAATTCATCGATCCTAGGGAGTGGGTATTGGTTCTTGATAGTCATATTGTTAAGCTGATGGTAATCGATGCACATCTGCATTGTACCATCCTTCTTCTTTATGAAAAGTATTGGTGTTCCCCAAGGGGGCACACTTGGTTGGATATATCCTTTTTCTATCAACTCATGCAACTATAGTTTGAGTTCCACCATCTCTGGTGCACTGATGTGGTAAGGGTATTTTGAATTATGAACAGATCATGGTGTCAGTTCTATTGAAAAATCTAGGTCTCGTTTCGGAGGTAATCCTCAGATCTCCTCAAGAAATACGTCTTTGAATTCTACAAGAACTGGGAATTCCTCTGTGCTGTGTTCTCTTTCAGTCTCTATGTCTCAGATATTTATTGCAAACAACTTGCAGCCTTTCCTAATGCACTTATTTGCTTGTAAAGTAGATATCTTCCTTATAGAAACTTTCTTTGGTACACCTTGAATCTTCACTTGATTCCCTTGGCTATATGTACACAAGATCAACTTGTGTAAGAAATTGAGCATGATATGGTGTTGTTCCAACCAGTCCATGCCAATAAGTATATCATATGATCCTAAAGGTAGTATGTTCAAGTTTACTTTCGTAGTAAAACCATTCAGGTCTACCTCACAATCTTTAACTATTTCTGAAATCTTTCATTTCGTACCCATGGCTAATTGTACTAACCAAGCATTATCATGTTTTACTTTTCCTAGTTTACATACATCAACAATTTTAGATGATACATAGCTCCAACAAGCACCGAGGTCAATCCATATTGAAATAGTAGTGTCCAATATCTTACCTTTTATCTCAACCATGTTAGCCTGATGGTATGCCTATCAGTTATCCAAGGCTCCATAAATATTTGATGTTCCATCTATGTCCTCTATCATTGGTTCTTCTTGTAAGTTGTGCAATACCCCATTGGTATTGTTATTACAATCTCAGGCATAATGAGGCCCACTGCATTTCCAACATTTGATTTGTAGTGGGGTAGCATTGGCTCCCCCAGTTACTATTGGCTTGTTAACATTTGTATCTAGTACATATGGCTTTGTATCTAATTTGTTGAAGTTCTTGTTCGCTAAAAAAATGTTGTTCTGTTTTCTGTATGGTTATGGGTTAAACCCTAGTTTGTGGTTACCATAGAAGTTATTTGACTTATCTTTGTTTCTGTTTATGTTTTCTTACCTCATATTCCCATGCTCATAGCAGATCCTAGCTTTCTGCAATGTGGTGTCCAAGGTTTTAGGCATGTCGAACTCAATCCTTTCCCAAAAGTTGGGAGGAATACATCCTAAAAACTACTAGATTTTTACCTTCTCATCTTTGATGTATGGCACATAATGTAATAGATTTAAAAATATGTTAATAAAAGCATCCATACTCATGGATCCCATTCATAACTCATGGAACTCTTTCACCTTTCTATCGAAGAATATTTTCAACATATATTTTTCTTGAAACATCTTCCGAAATTCACTCCAGCGTATTTCTCTTACCTCATATTTCTTGGTATGCTTCAATTCTCTCCACCATATCACTTATTTTCCATTGAAATTATAGATGGCCAGTCGAGCCTTCATTTTGCTAGAGTAGTTATGAACTCGGAGATATTTTCTCATACCCAACATCCATTCTTCATATTTCTCCCTTGATGTTCACTTCTCCTTCATAGGTTGGGGCTCTTATTTTTTTGAACTCCCCCTGGAGATTGTCATCACTTCTTTGTTTCTTTCTACATGGAGAAAGAGAGTCATCACTAGAAGTACTGTGGTAATCTCCTTCTGGAGGTTCAGGGGTATGTTATTCTTTTTCTTATTCTCTCAGGATGCTAGCCCATTTATGATAAGGTTCCTCCTTGAACCTGTTTGTTGAATGAATGGTTTTTCATTATGGGCTTCCTCCCGTCATGTCTCGTAGCGATGATTCATTAATTGCTTATTGTTCCTTTCTTTCATTTAGACTATCCTCTCTGAGGATTTACAAGTCTGCTTGAAGACTTTGTATGGCTTTCATCAAATTAGAATTTAGTTCCACCACCAGTTCTGCTTCCTAGGTGGGGGTATTCAATTCTTGTTGTCGGTTGTCATCTTCTTAAGTGTTCATGATCTGAACTATACTTTTAAAATTCCTGAAATTGAAAATTTTTACTAACAGAAAAAAAAAATTTGTTTGTTAACAAAATTTAAAACATCATTTTCCTTGCAACGAATGTCTGGTACACCCATTTGGTCTCTTAGTGTTGAATCTAGGCTCTAATACCACTTGTAATGTCCCCAAAAATTGAAAATAAAAAAATAAAAAATTATTAGGCTAGTCAAAACTAGATATGATGGACATTATTTGAACTTGCAGAATGTGTCGTACTCTATTTATACTGTTGTATTGTCGTAAGTTGTTCTTATGTCTTGCTTCCATATTTTTAGATGTGTTTATTACTATATTTACTTTCGTCGTCATGATGTTGATTATTATGTTGTTCTATGGTTATGAATTGATTTGTAAGTTAGTTATTGATTGTGTACTTCATGGATTATAACATGTGCTTGTTGTCGTATACATGATTTTGAATTAACTTTGTTATTGGGCAAAGGGGTGGAGTGGCAGGACTAGTTTCCCTTGTAACCACCTGAGAGGTAACAGTTTCTACTTGTCACATCGGGCTTATTTAGTTCTAACGAACTTAGTTCTGACGAACTGATGCATTTTTGTCCCCTTTGCGCCCAGGTGCACTTGGCGATGGAAAATTGTTTATAATGCTTAATAAGCATATTGTCTATTTAGTCACTAGTACTCATTTCTATAGATCTATCCTAGGGAAATTACATTGATTGTTGGATGATAAATATACCAGGTGGGATAGTTTACTTTCCCATGTTGCACGAGTTGTTGTGATTGTACTTATGGAATTTACGACCGTCTCTTGGTCACTATTGCAGTTATTGTTATTTTTTTAACATTAAGCTAGCATTATTAGGATCTTTAACTGAGAGAATAACAAGCACAGTAATCAAACACAAGAAACAATGAACACATTGTTTTTCCTCAAGGAAACCATAAATGGAGAAAACCCCACAACTTCCTCAGAGATAGAATCAACACCAAGGTGAGTCTAATAACCCTAGTGCCCCAGAACTGCAGGGACTTTAACCCTTGAACAATAGGAGGGTTACCCACAATAACTTGACATGACTTGTTTACATTATATATCCTCCTAATCGAAACATCGGGGCATGACATGAATCAATTACATTAAAGACACATCCCGGAATAAACATTGGGGTACAAGACATAAGATACATAGGTGAATACATTTTGAAGTTACAATTACATCAACACTCCCTCTTAACTAGGAAGGTATTCTTTCAACACAATTTTCAGCATCGGTCTTCTTCTCTGTATTAAATGGATCATCTAAACATCTTCATCTTCAAGTTGTCTTCATCTTCAAGTCTTCTTCATTTTTAATTCATCATCATATTCAATTATTCTTCATCTTCAAGTCATCTTCATCTTCAAGTCTTCTTCATCACAGAATCTGGATCATCATGACCACGGGATCATCACTACTGGATCATCATTGTATCATCATCAAATTTGGATCATCACTTGATCTATATCATCATAAATTATGGATCATCATCACATATGGATCATCACTTGATCTCGATCATCATCACGTTTGGATCATCGTCATTATCGGTGCTATCTCTCGATTCTTCTCATCACAGGAAGTTCTATAGAGCTAGCCCTTTTTCATGTTGGTTGTATGCCTAACCTTCATGTAGGTATTCATAAGTGCTTATATCTAACCCTAAGTCAGAATGGCCTGCCCATCTATTACATATGACCTCATCTTGTCAAAAAGGCATGCCCAGCACTAACATCTGACCTCATCTTGTCAGAAAGGCCCAGCACTCACATCTGACCATGTGTAAACACATCATGCCAGAATGGCTCATCACTTATATTTGACCATGTGCGAACACATTGCATCGGAAGTGCTCTGCACTTACATCTGACCATGTTAAAAAAAACTGCATTAGAAGGGCTTAGCACTTACATTTGACCATGTTCAAAAACACCGCATCGAAAGGGCTCTGCACTTACATTCAACCATGTTCGAAAACACCACATCAAAAGGGCTCTCAGTCTCAGACTGAGGAATCCTGGTAACTGACCAAGTGCCTCTATTCTCCTAGAGAATGGCATCATCCCTTATATCTGATCAAGTGGGAACACCTCCCTCAATCACATCATAATGTCCATGCACTCACATCTGATCATGTAAGACTACATCCTACAGTTATATCAGAATGGCCCTTAGTCCCAAACTAAGTTTTCCTGGTAACTGACCAGGTGCCTCCATTCCAAGAATGGCATTTAGCCCTTACATCTGATCATGTAGGGACCAATCCTATAGTCACATTAGAATGTCTTAGCACTCATATCTGACACGAAAGGAACCAAACCCTCTCACCATGACAGAATGGCTCAGCCCTTACATCTGACCATGGAAGGAACTTAATCCTCTCACCATGTTAGAATGGCTCTTGGTCTCATAATTTCCCCTTAGAGGGAACCTCGATCTGGAGAACACCAATATTCTCTTTGAACTACTCAAACTTCACTCTAGCTAATGGATTTTTCAATACATCAGCTATCTGTTTCTCCATCACAACATACTGGAGCTTCATTGCTCCTCTCTGCACCATATCCCTGATATAGTGATACTTGATCTTGATATGCTTCGAATTGTCATGGAATACAGGGTTCTCTAATAACTTCACACAACTCTAGTTGTCGAAATATATACAATTAGCATCCATATGGAGATCAAATAAATCAGATAGTAGCTTCCTTAGCCATACTTCCTCACAACTAGCTGAACAAGTTGCAGCATACTCTACTTCAACTATACTCAATGCCACATAGGATTGCTTCCCGCTAAACCAAGAGATCGCACCTGATACCATACTGAAGCAGCATCTTGAAGTGCTCTTCCTATTGATGGCACTATCTACCCAATCTAAATCAACATAACCCTCTAGGTTAATCTTCTAATTTTCCTCGTACTTGAGCCCATAGTCAACTATACCCTTTAGGTACCTCAGAATATGCTTTGCAGAAATCAAGTGAACATGTCTCGGATCTATCAAGAACTGGCTCAAGGTGTTCACAGCAAAGCAAATATCTGGTCTCGTGTTCATCAGGTACATCAAGGACTCAATAATCTAACAATACATCATAGCATCAACTACTTCAGATGAAGCATCACTCAATAGCTTCAGGTTCGATGCCATAGGTGTGGTTATGGCCTTGCAGTCCATCATCCCGAATCTCTTCAGAATATCTACTGCATACTTCCCTTATCCAAGGAATATTCCATCTACATTTAGCCACACCTCCATGCCTGAGAAATAGTGCATCATACCCAAGTCCTTCATTTGAACTCGGCAGCAAGTTTTCTCTTTGTATCAGCAATCAACCCATCCATACATGTTACAAATAGATCATCCACATATAGGAGGAGTATCAATGGATTGCCATCTTCAACCTTGTAGTAAAGGTTGGAATCTGCCTTATTCTTGGTAAAGCCCAAACTAGAGAGGAAACCATCAATTCTACCATACCATGTCATGGGTGCCTATTTCAAACCGTACAGGGCTTTCTTCAATCTGCATACATGAGACTCTCTATCATGTGTCTCAAAACTGAGTGGTTGCTCCACATACACTTCCTCTTCCACTACACCATTCAAGAAAGAAATCTTGACATCCATCTGGTGTATCTTCCATTTCATCACTGCAGCCAGAGCAAGTATTGATCTAATGGAAGTGTATCTGGCTACAGGTGAAAATGTTTCTTCAGAATCTATTTCTTTTTCTCTGGGAGAAACCATGAACCACGAATCTTACTTTATGTTTCTCGATGCCGCCATCTATAGCATGCTTGATCTTGTAGATCCATTTGGAAGTTACAATGGACTTGCTTTCTGGTCTTGGGACAACATCCCAAACATTATTCTTCAATATTGATTGATACTCTTCGATCATAGCATCCTTCCACTCTTTTCTTTCTATGGCTTCTTCATATTTGGAAGGTTCTTTATCAATAATGTCACATAGTAAGGCTACACAACTAGAACATGATCTAGTTCTCTTTCTTCCTCTGGGTGTTTCTTCTAAAGCTCCATTTCTTTCTACACCTTGGATAATTTCATGTACCCAAGCAAGTTTCCTCTTATGAGGATTCTTCTCTAGAGGTGAATCTACAGGTTCTTGAGGTTCTTCTAGTTCTCGATATTCTTCTTGAATTTCTTCGTTCATGATTGTATCATGAATTCTAGGTTCTCTTATTTCTTCAGGTTCTTCAGCCAATTTCTTCCTAGATTTGATGTAGGTTGAATCTTCGTCAAATGTTACATCTCTGCTAATGTCAATCTTCTTGAACCCTGGGAAGTATATTCTGTAAGCCTTCGATCTTTCAGAGTATTCCAGAAACATACCCTTATTTCCTGAAGGATCCAATTTTTTCCTCTTCTCTTTTGGAATGTGAATGTACACTGGACAGCCGAATGTTCTGAGATGGCTGACTTCTGGTTTCTTGCTGGAGAAGACTTCTTCAGGAGTCTTTTTCTTGAGTACTCTATGTGGAGTACAGTTCTGTACATACACCATTGTTCTAGAAGCTTCTGCCCAAAGATGCATAGGAAGATCTTGATCATGAAGCATTGCTCTTGTAGCTTCCATGATAGTTCTATTCTTCCTTTCTGTAATCCCATTCTGTTGTGGATTATAAGGAGTGGACAACTACCTCTTAATCCCTGAGTCTTTACATAGCTATTTGAATTCATTCGAAGTGAATTCTCTGCCATTATCTAATCGAAAGGTCTTGATCTTCTTTTCAGTGTGGTTCTCGATCAAGGCTTTGAATTCCTTGAACTTACTGAATACTTCATCTTTTTTCTTCATAGAGTATATCCATGCCTTTCTAGAAAAATCATCAATAAAAGAAACATAGTATGCATACCCACTTAGTCAACTTGATGACATTGGACCACATACATCGGAGTGGATGATTTCCAAGATTCCTTTTTCCTTGCTTTCGCTACTTGGAAATGTCTTCTTTGTGTTCTTTCCTTTCGCACATCCTTTGCATACAACTTCATGTTTTGTCTGCATTTATGGGAGATCTTTAACAGCTTTTCTTGCAAGTGGTAGTGCTCTGTAATGCACGTGTGCAAGCCTTCTATGCCAAAGCTCATTTGGTTCTACTGAGTCATGAACCAAATCTTTTTCTGCATGTCCCTTCAATTTGTATAAGCCTCCTTCTTTTTCCCCAATCACTACTGCATCATTAATGGTATTTCCTTTTGGCCACATGATGACTTGACCATCTATAAATGCAACCCTCATTCCTTTTGCATCTAATGTAGATATGGAGAGGATATTCTTCTTTAGTCTTGCTACAAATAGTACTTCCTTCATTGTCATAGACTTTCCAGAGTCTAGCTTATAGGAGGATTCCCCACTACCTTTTATTGGATACTGGTAGTCATCTCCAAGTTTCACCTTGTGAGGTGATTCATGTTTAGATAATTTCACAAAGGATTCCTTGAATCCTGTCATGTGCTTGGAAGCACCACTGTCTATAAGCCAATAATTGTTTCCATGTGTGATAGTTCCCATGGGAGTGGAGATCAGAACATATTCTTCATCACTTGAAGAATCATCACTGACTTGTCTGTTTCTCTTTGTGGAAGGTTCATAATCCTTTGCAGCATGAGCATGATGTCTTGTCTTGTTTCCCTTCTTCTTGTGAGAGCTACTTTTATTTTTAGGACAGTCTCTAGCAAAATTTCCTCTTTCATTACATGTATAGAAAATGTACTTAGACAAATCTCTAGGCTTTCTAGAGTTATTCCTTTGATGAGAGTACTTATTTCTATGGTGGTTAGATCTGGATTTCTTGGATTGTACTGTGAGAGATTTATCTTCACTTCCCATATTTTCTTCTCGAGTGCTATCTGAGCTTCTTCCCATAGTCAGTTGAACTTGACTAACTTCTTTCTGGCACAGATCCCTTAAATAAAGGAGTCCCATGATCTAGGGAGACTAATCAATGTGGTCATTAAAATCTCCGCATTTTCTACTTAGTCATCTACTGCTTCCAGTTGTTCCTTGATCTGAGAGACCCTTGTAAAGTAAGACTAGATGGTTTCTGCATTCAGGATCTTTACATTCTTCAGCTGGTTTCTCAGAGTCATCTTCTTGTTTATGTTCTTCCCTTCAAACAATTTGGTTAGGGCATCAAGCATAGCTTTAGGTGTCTTTAGGGAGGACACCTATGGTATGAGGTGATCCTTGATTGAATCAACAATGATCCTCTTTGACATAACCAACTTCTTCTTATGTAAGGCCTTAGCCTCATCTCCCTATGGAACTAGAACTTCCTCACTAATATAGGAGTCCAACTCATTTTCTTCCAGGACGAGGGAGATCCTATACTTCCAGGCTCGGAAGTTATCAGCTCCCTCAAGATTTTCATCAATTTTGGTATCATGATACATCTTAACTGAGAACCTCAAATGGAAATACAAAATATTTAGATCTTACCAGTTCAAGATGTCGGATCTGGATTTGGAGATCAAATCCTGCAGTGCTAGTTCAGGAGCAGATTAGGGTTTTTCTTTTTCGGAGTTATATCTAACCAAATGCTTTGATCTTTATCCCTAACTTCAATTTTGGGGAGGATATCAATCCAAGCCTAGGCTCACAAAAAAATTCCACTTCTATGGAAAGCCCTAATTTTTGGCAGTAGTGTCGGGTCCAAAACTGAAAAACCTCAGAATTGGATTCTGCTTCAACAGAAAAATGTGCCCTAAGGAGGAGAGTTAATCCAACCTTATTTTGCTGAAAATATGTGGAGGAATATCCACAAAGTAGGAATCCCTAGTTCCTGCAGCTACAAAGTGTCTTCTTCTGAGGTTAGCTCTCATACCATGTTAGATTTTTAACATTAAGCTAGCATTATTAGGATCTTTAACTGAGAGAATAACAAGCACATAAATCAAACACAAGAAACAATGAACACAATTTTTTTACTCGAGGAAACCATAAATGGAGAAAACCCCGCAACTTCCTCAGAGATAGAATCAGCACCAAAAGTAAAACCCCAAAAACAGTAAGATGATGTCTCGACAGCAACAATCTCTTTCTTCCTAGCCCCAGTATCTTCTTCTTCCTCAGCTATGCGCTACAACTGAGTGTGAGTGAGTGTGTGATAAATAGAGAGGCTCATTCTCTATTTATACTAATTCTCAACTTGATTAAAGCCAACTAGGGCCGACTTCACTAGGTGAGTCTAATAACCCTAGTGCCCCAGAACTGTGGGGACTTTAACCCTTGAAAAATAGGATGGTTACCCACAATGACATGACATGACTTGTTTACATTATAGATCCTCCCTATCGGAATATCGGGGCATGACATGAATCAATTACATTACAAACACATCCCAGAATAAACATCGAGGTACAAGAAATAAGCTACATAGGTGAATACATTCCAAAGTTACAATTACATCAACAGTTATCATTTGTATGACACTTAGTTACTATGGTATAAAGGATTATAAATTTTTTTTATGCTTTAACCTAGTGTTAGTGTAAATTTTTAATAGTTGGAAAAGGATTTGTAAAAACATTGGCCTAAAGTATTCCATGGCATATTTCATATGCCATGGACTTATGGATTAAGGCCTAAGTAATTCGATACATAAAGGGGTTTATAACTTTCACATTGATTTGGCTCAAGGTTTTAACATAGTGGCAAGAACTATAGGATTATGGGTTTTGTAAATGTTAATAGAGGCTAGCCTGGAGACATCAATCCACCTTGGGAAGAGTGGCAACCAAGCTTATGGCTTGGCTCATGTGATAGTTTGGTTTATTCAAAGCCTTGTTGCTTATGCTCTGCTCCTGCACAGTGTGAAGGAGTGCAATTTCGATGGCTTAACAGGTATGTGGATGGTCTCGTTTATTAGCATCTTTAGTTTATTTGGTTTGGATATTTGTATACTTCTCATCATGACCTTTCTCTATGTTTGTAGGTCGCAAGGTGTGGTGAAAACAAGCATGGTTCATAGCTCGTGGGTCATAGCTATGGGAAAAACTGTTGGAAAAGCCATACCCATTCAAGTAATCTTGTTGTACAATTGTTTACTTGTTCCCTCTTTACTTTGTGGTTAAGACAAGGTTATTGCTTGTCATGGGTTTGGATGCTTGGCTCTGGTTTTCTAATGGCTACATTTTGGGATGGGGTCTGACTGTAATTTTTAATGGATACTGCACTTGTAATACGATGGGCTTGGGGTTTTGCTTGTTGGGGTTTTAATGCCTTCAGGTTAGAACATTAATTTAATGGGATTTAATAATGGGTATGCTGTGCAGCAAAAAAAGGTCTGGGTAACTCTCAATAGGCTCTCTATATTTGTAAATAAGTTTTGATTATGTTACTGGCAGTAGCACCATTGCTTGCAATGGTGCAATGGCTAAGTTTGAATGACTGTGAAACTCCTTATTGATTTTGTAATGACTATGTTTATATATACATGATTCATTTTCATACTGTGTCAATTTCATGTATATTACTCTTAATGGACTGTGTGGATTCACAAACATTTCTTGGGTTAGTTGTATAGGTGAATGCGTGATAGCAGTATGGCTTAGAGGCAATGCCATATATGGATTTGGTGTTTCCCGCCATTGTAGTTGCAATAGCATATTGGATATAGACTTATTGTTTATGTTTATGTTGTGTATTTAAAGATATAAGAGTCTACTATGGGAATAACCCTTCATTGGCAGTCACCGTTGTTGCAAAATGTTGACAGAGTTGTAGCATTGATATTTTTATTTAAATGTTTGGTTATGTAAGAGGCCGAGGGCCATAGTTACAGTTGTTGGTTGTTATAATGTCTTAATTAACTCACCAAATATTCACTTATCAACCGAGGTTGGTAAAATTCGAGTTGACACAAAGTATATGTGAAGGTAGAGGGGTTCCTAGGGTGTCGTGGAAATATTTTAACAAAGAAAAGATTGAAATATCTTTCAAAATGAAAAACCAAGTCAAACTCCTAGAAATTCAACTATTAAGATTATTAAACCAAAATAGAGTATTAGACTAGAGCAGTATCAACCTATACTACTTTATTCTATAAACAAATACTGATAGGTAAATATATGAACAATACTACTCTAAGAAAGTAAACTACTTATTAAGTAACTATTCCACTTCTTAATCTACAAATTACAAAGCTTCATAAACAACTTCAGAAACTAACTATACAAGGAATTATAATATTGGAAACAATATTTGAACAACTGGATATACTTTAAGAACTTCAACAATTAAACTATACATGCAACTAATGAATGTATATAACGGTTAAACCAAACTATCTAGTTCCACTCTCTTTGAGGATTCTGATGATACGCATTCATTGTGTTCGAAACTGGAGACGGAGTAGTGTCAAAATGGCTTTCAAAAAAAGTAAAGAAACTAAATGGGATTAAATCTAATTTAACTTCTACAAATATGTGCAAACTAAGGAATGTCCAATTACAGGTGATGGTAAACATGGTGATTTATTACATAAGCAAATGACTCTTAACTAAGAAAGATGTTATGAACAACTATTCTATTAATTAAGAAACAAAATTCTTTTTAAGGATCACTTTTATAAATAAACAATTCTTATATGAAACGAATGTAAGGGAAATCTAACTTATAAACAAGTAAAAACATAATAAAGAAAACTTAATAAGGAAGCAAGTAGAAAACTTAATAAAGAAGCTAGTAGAAAACTTAATAAAGAAAACTTGATTAAGAAGCAAGTAGAAAACTTAATAAAGAAAACTTGATTAAGAAATCTCCTCTAAATCCTATTCTACAATTCTTTTCAGTAACCACACAATCAAGGAAACATGTCCTATTTCTACGATCAATTTACAAAGTATCGATGTGCTCCTCTAGAAATTAACATATCTAACCCTAAAATCAATATACACAAAGATAAACTAGACTAGAGATATAATTATCAAATGTTATGACAATGATAAGTCAGAAAGTCAGAAACAAAAGAAACAGAACAAAGCATAATTCAAAGCGTACTAAGGTAAGAGGAAGTGAAAGATAAGGATGGAAATTGATAAATAATTTGAATAATCTAATCTAAGGTCCTACTGGTAAATATAACCATTATCTAATTACCAAAACAGAATAGAATTCAAAATCCAAAGAAACAAAACCTTTAAACAAGCTTTAAAAATGGGAATATTAATGGTTGAACGAAGGGTTCGATAACAGACTGAACGGATGGTATGAATGACAATTAGTATGAAGAAAACAGTGGAAAATGAGCTAAATTATCTAATTATCAGCTGATTTTGTGCATATGAAAAAAATATGCATAAAGGACAATAAGTAGACTTATTCAGTAATCGAACTAACAATAAAAAGATTTATGTTAATTCATGATTATAAAGAAACTATTGTCTATTGCATTATAAAACAAACTAAAGTGTAACCCAAGTAAATTTATAACAAAAGAAGAGTTAACAAAACTAAGCCTACTATAAATTGAATCTAAGATGTAAATCAATTTAGATCTATGTAACTATCAATATAAAATTAAACAATAAACTGTAGAAAGACTGGAAAGGAAACTAACTATGCACACAACCGATTATTTGATTCTGGAAATGAAACTATATTAAAAGCAAAGTGATACTCAAAATAAAACACATGCTACAGGAGATAATAAAATAAACGATTACAGGAAACAAAATTACATAAGCAAACTAGAAATGAAACTATACTAACTGCCAAAAAGGAAATAACGAAAATACACATAGAAATGGAGACTGCCGCTTGTTGAGGGGCCCTCTTAGAAATCAGGGTTGAGCTTCAATCAATTTCCCATAAAGACAGGAACATAGATAAACAGCAAAAATACAACTTATATTAAAATTCAGAACAGTGTTACATCTTTTCTCTTCTAATGTCAATTGATTAACATGCTAATTATTATCTTGATTAGAGGCAGGTATATATAACATTTACAAGGATGAGCAGGTCGACCCTTTCAATGGTCGAATGCTCCTAAATTATTACAAACAAACAACCATATGACAATGCACAATCATTCTCCTATTCTTTCGCGCAGCGGTTCTACTTACGCAGGCTACAACATATAGTTTCTTGTTGATATGGGCATGAGTTGTGGTGTCGAACAGGGAAGGTAGGATGGCAATCCTTCTAGAGCAAGGGTCATCCAATAATAAAACGCGTGGAAAATACAACAAATGAAAACCATTCTATTCTTTAACATTTGGGAATATGCCAAAAAATAGTGTGTGGTTTGATTGGCAGGCTAAATGGTGAGTTGGATGCTATCTACGCATATCTAGTGTGGGTGCGTGTCCAATATTAGCTCATGTAAATACTATGACTTGCAAAAAAATTTCATATATCAAACATATAATTTCCAAATATCATCGAATTGATCAGTAAAATCATGAAATAATAAGAATAAACTAGAATTTGCATAAATCCCAAATGTATTCGTACCTGAGGCTAAATGATAAGGTATATGACATGAATATGTCAAAAGGATGACAAAATAGATGTCAAAATAGTAATTTACCAGTCAAAAAGAGTGAAAAGGATGGGATCAACAACAACGTGTATATTTTTAATGGGCCTTTTCAACCTCTTTGTAAAGAATTTATTTTTAATTACAGCTTGTGTATATGTAATATAGTGTGGCTTTTGATTTGTGGAAGAGTTACGACATGAGGAATAAATTAAGTATCGATTCCTACATGATTCGTCACTGTTGCTTTATAAATAAAATAGACCCTACAGGAATCGATCCTAGGTCATTTACGCTGACGAGGGTTTAAACTTATATGGATGTGATTTGGGCTTAATGCCCATAGGAATCGATCCTGTGACCTCTGTGCAATTTTTTTTTTAATGAATATTGTACTTAATATTGGGGTTGATTTATTGCGTTAGTATTTTCATTATGACATGCGAATATTTATAATGTGGTTTGTAAGTATTTAAGGGTTTGATTTGTTATATTTGCAATGGATTATTTATGTGGATAATTGGTTTACTGTATTACAAATTCGTGGATGTAGTTGGTAGTAACATTATATAGTTTGTTTTAATTATGAAATATTGGTGAAGCATAAATCATGGTCCATTAGATGGTCTCGATACTTGGATTGTAGCTTTGATTTATGATAATGTTTGATTAATGAAGAATGATAATGTTTATCCTTTTTCTTAGTAGGAATATAATGATATAGACCCTAAGAGGTCTTCGTTGGTTTTTATCATAGCTTTAATACTTTGAATTTATGATTATTCTTAGATATAGAATACTTATTTTATAATATTTCTTAATTAGGTTAGAGTTATTTTTATACATGATATTAGTTAACTGTATTTTATATTTATGTTTTGTTTAAACCTTAATATGAATTAGTCCTTTACTTCTAAACATATCTCTGCTGGAAATATGAAATCTGCCAGTAGAGTACATAGGTAAATAAACACACAGGCCCTGTTAGAAAAATTCCTTGGTCTTAGGAAAAACAAAGTTTAAGGTGTAAATAAAACAAAACTGAGTATAGCATAAATAAATCCTAACTATTTATTAAACAATAATTAATTCAGAGACATAGGTTTTATACATAAATTTGTAAACCCGTAGAGATTTCTGACAGAAAACAATTATAAACATAGGGTTAGAGATATAATCATAAAGACTTGCATATTTTGACCAGAGATTATAGTAGATAATGAATTAGGAAGTCAAGAACTCATACCTGAAAGTGAGGCTATTCCAATGCCTCAAACCTGCACACTCAAATACCCAGCATTAATAATTCACAGGAAGATATGACATCTGTATAGATGACCAAATCACTTGGGAACTACCACGTTCCACCCAACCATGACCCAGAACCGTTCATGGTTTTAATCCAGATCCCCTCGAGATGGTTCTAGCATTCAAGTATATTAGAGCTCCTCAGGTAAGGCTTCCCTAACTGGTGTATCAAATCTAGATCAGTTCTCATTTTTCGTCTTAGGAATTTTTTCTCCAAGAACTCTCTTGAGAATAATCAAGCAAAATAATGACTCCAAAAATATGGAAGAGATCACCAAGCCTCTCTTTGGCTTGGGAATTTATAGACAGACTTTTCAATCAAAGGGGCAGTTAAATCAAGAATCATTTGGTTTCTTGATTTAACCCTTTTTTTATTTAGTTTAGGTACTTTCAATATTTTAACTTAGGAACTTTTAACTAGTTCCTAATTGGACCTTTGTAGATATTATAATATTTAATTTTCTCTTAGTAATAATAATAATATATGAAACTTTTCCTTCTTTCTTACATTATTAATATAATTACTATGTGTACTTTTTATACATACCCTGTATAAAAATATATAATAATATATTATTTGTTAACATTTGTCTTAGGGTATCACATATTGTGATCCCTAAACTTATGACACTTTCTTCATTAAGGTCATCACGTAGGTGGTTAGGTCTACTATGCTAGGCAACTCTAAACATCCTTGCATGTTGGATTCCCTCATATAACATGGTAGTTCTTCAGTACTTGATGAGATACAAAAATTCAAAATTTCATTTAATCACTTCTAAATAAGTCAGATGAAATCAATATTTTACTCGACTCATTTTCACTCAGGAATCATTAATTCTTTTCACTAACCCCTAGCGCTTAGCCGGAGTCCATACTCAATGCTATAAACGGGGAGTTACAAACTTAGTGCAATTCTAGAGCTCCTCGCTCAACACTAATTCTAGGATCTACTTGTAGGATACACCTAGGGATACAATGGCCAAGGATCCGATGTTCCAGAGCTTATGCTCAACATCAACATGGAAGGATCCAGGGCTTATTCCCAACACTTCCAGTTTATCTTTTCATGTGTTCCAGAGCTTCATACTCAACACAAATGTCCCAAAACTCATGTGCTCCAGATATTCTCACTCAACACAAATATAAGTACTCATGTGCTTGAGAGCTTCTTGCTCAACACAAAACATCAATTTACCCATGTCATATAGAGTTTCTTTCGCAACACAAAACATCTCATCAACCATGGGCTTCAGGGTCCACACCCAACACATACCATATGCAATTGGCTTATGCCCAATATATGAAAAAAATCATCATCTTTGTATGTAGTGGGGTCTTTGACCTAGTATATAAAAATAAAACATCAAGATAACATCATAATCAATGGGGCTCATGCACATAATTGTTAGGTCCAAAATTTAGGATATTACAACCCTCCGTGCTTATAACAACATCGACCCTGGTGTTCTAGGGGCTCAGAATGAAGTCATGAAACAAGGTGGGGTAAGCCTTTCTCATGGTGGCTTCATTCTCCCAAGTAGCCTCATCAGATTCAAAGTGCTTCCATTGCACTTTCAATTGGACTGTGGTGCACTTCCTAAGATACACCTCTCTTTTGTACAATATATGAAGAGGTTCAGGGGAAAATTTCCCTTCAGGTTCCTCCTATAATAAGAATCAATCAATCACATGTTTAGTATCATAAACATATTTCTTTAATAAATATGCATGGAAAACATTATGAACTCTTATGTGAGTGGGTAACGCTATTTCATATGCCACTAGCCCTCTCTTGGCCAGTATCTCAAAGGGTCCACAAAAACTAGGTTCTAACTTACCACACCTTCCCAAGCTCAACGAGCTCCGTTTTCCTTTTAGTTTCAAGTAGACATGGTTGCCTATTTGATAATCTTAATATTTTCTTTTCTTATCTGCGTAGCTTTTCTGGCAGTATTGTGCTTCTTTAAGGTTGACCTGGACCTTGGTAACCAACTGTTCCAAGTCCTTTAACAAGTCAAGCCCTAACATGAGACGATCCACCAGGATATCCCAAGCAACCATTGTTCTACACTTCCATCCATAGAGTACCTCAAAGGGGCTCATCTTGGTGGAAGTCTAATAACCATTGTTATATGCAAACTCTGCGAGATCCAGGTAGTCTTCCCACTTGGTGGTATTGTTCATGACATACATCCTAAGCATGCCCTCAACAATCTATTTTACCCTTTCTGTCTGCCTGTCTATCTGTGGGTGATAAGCAAATACTAAAGTTCAACTGTGTCTCTAATACGAAGTATAAATATCTCCAAAAGTTTCCAGTAAGATTAGTGTCTCGATCCGAGATGATTGCCTTGTGTATCCCGTGCAATCTAAATATCTCCTTCAAGAAGATATTAGCAATGTGTAATTCCTTGTAGGTTGACTTCACTAGAATGAAATGTGTTGTTTTTGACAATTTGTAAACTACTACAAATATAGAATCATTGTGTTTCTTACTCTTAGGTATACCGGTGATAAAAAACATACTAATGACTTCCCACTTCCATTTTGGAATGTGTAATGGCTACGGAAATCCCAAAGGATGTTGATGCTCATCTTTGATCAGCTGACATTCCTGACATTTCACGATAAACAATGCAATGTCAGCCTTTAACTTAGGCCAGGAAAAGTGTCTCTTAATGACGGATATCATCTTTTGATATCCCGGATGCCCCGAGTATGGTGTTCAATGAAATTTCATGAGGATGCTAGACCGAATGTCCCCTCCTTCTGGAACATACAATCTCTCCTTGGACCATAGCAGTCCGGTTTCGTCTACCTTGTACTCTTTTTGTTGTTGAAACAACCTGTCCTCTTCGACTTTCTTGAGGATTTCTACATAGAAAGGGTCAACTCTGTTGGCCATTCTAATCCTTTTGTGTAAATTCGAATCGGTTTGATTTAAAGTCACCTCATATATCATATGAGTTCATTGACTCAAATCATTAGCAATCTTGTTCTTGTTTTCCTTAATATGATTTAGCTCAAAATGGTAATCGCTAAGCAAAGGCGACCATCTGGCTTGCCTAGCATTTAGAATCGGTTTCTCGAATAAATACTTCAGACTCATATTCTCTGTCTTTAGAATAAATTACCTTTCCATGAGGTAGTGCCTCCACATCTTCAAAGCATGGATAATTGTTGCTAACTCAAGATCATGCATGGGGTAGTTATGTTCATGCTATTTTAAATTCTGTGATTCATAACAGATTGCATATTCGTTCTGCAAGAGGACTCCTCTGAATCCTTCCCTACTTGCATCCATGCAAACAATAAAATCCCCATTGAGATCTGCAATTCATAGTATTGGTGCAGACGTCAAAATTTGCTTAAGCTTTTGAAAAATTTCATCGCACTTGGTTGTCCAAAAGAACTTAGGTTCCTTCTTTTGCAAAGCGATCATGGGACAAGCTATTCTCAAGAAGTTCTCAATGAACTTTCGATAGTATATGGCTAATCTGAAAAAGGACCTAATGTCGATGACACTAGTAGGCGTAGCCTAGTCTTCTATGGCTCTAATAGTTTTTAGGTCCACATATATCCCTATCTCGGAGATAATGTGACCCAAGTACTTTATCTATGGTTGGTAAAAATCACATTTACTAAAATTGGCATAGAGCTGGTGTTCTCGTAACACCCGTAGCACTATGCAAAGGTGTTCCTCGTGTTCTTATTTACTCTTAGAGTAAACTAGGATGTCATCTATAAATACAAAAACAAATTTATCCAAATATTTACTCAATATATTGTTCATCATACACATAAATTTTGTGGGTGCATTGGTAAACATGAACGGAATTACTACAAACGCATAGTGCTTGTACCTTGTACGAAAGGCGGTTTTGTGAATATCCTCATCGTGAATCCATACCTGATGGTACCTGGATCACATGTCAATATTTGAAAATATCTTGTCTCCTCCTACCTTATCGAAAAAGTCATTGATCCTAGGGAGTGGTTATCGGTTCTTGATTGTCATATTGTTAAGCTGACGGTAATCGACGCACATATGCATTGTACCATCCTTCTTCTTTACGAGAAGTATCAGTGATCCCCAAGGGGACACACTTGGTTAGATATATCATTTTTCTATCAACTCTTAGGGCTTGGCTCATGTGATGATTTATTTTATTCACAACCTTGCTTCTTGTGCTTTGCTCCTACGTGGTGTTAAGGAGTGTGATTTCAATGGCTTAACAGGTATGTGGATGGTCTGTTTTATTAGGATCTTTTGTTGATTTGTTTTGGATTTTTGCATGCTTCTCATTGTGACCTTTCTCTATGTTTTCAAGTTGTAGGGTGTGGCGAAAACGAGTGTGGTTTGTAGCTCGTGGGTCGTAGCTGTGGGTAAAAATGTGGGCTTATCCATTCCCATTCGGGTAAGCCTAATGTACAGGTGTTTACTTGTTCCCTCGTTGCTTTGTGGTTAATAAAATTTTATTTATTGCCATGGGTTTGGATGCTTGGCTTTGGTTTTCTAATGGTTGTGTTTTGGGATGGGGTCTGACTGTAATTTTTAATGGATACTGCACTTGTAATGCGATGGGCTTGGGGTTTTGCTTGTTGGGGTTTTAATGCCTTTGGGAGAGAACTTTAATGTAATGGGATTCAATAATGGGTAGTATGTGTAGCGAAAAGGGTCTTGGTAACTCTCAACAGGCTCTGCGTATTTGTAAATAATTTTTGATTATGTTACTAGCGGCAGCACCATTGCTTGCAATGGTGCAATGGTCGAGTTTGAATGACTGTGAAACTCCTTGTTGATTTTGTAATGACTGTGTTTATATATACATGTTGTATTTTCATACTGTTTTGATTTCATGGTTATTATTCTTAATGGACTGTGTGGATTCACAAACATTGCTTGGGTTAGTTGTATAGGTGAATGTGTGACACTGTTATGGATTTGGGGCCATGTCATATATGGAATTGGCGTTTCCCACCATTCTAGTTGTGATAGTGTATTGGATACAGACTTACTATTTATGTTTATGCTTGTATTTAAATATATAAGAGTCAATTTGGGAATAACCCTTCATTGGCAGTCATCGTTGTTGCAAAACATTGACAGAGTTGTAGCATTGATATTTTTATTTAAATGTTTGGTTATGTAAGAGGACGAGTGCCATAGTTATAGCGTGTATATTTTATATGGGTCTTTTTGACCTCTATGTAAATAATTTATTTTTAATCATAGCCTGTGTATATGTAATATAACATGGCTTTTGATTTGTGGAAGAGTTACGGCATGAGGAAGAATTTAAGTATCGAATCCTACAGGATCTGTGACTGTGGCTTTGTAAATAAAATAGACCCTACAAGAATTGATCCTGGGTCATTTATGGTGATGAGGGTTTAAACTTATATGGATGTGATTCGGGCTTAATGCCCACAGGAATCCATCATGTGACCTGTGTGCAATTATATTTATTTTAATGAATACTGTCCTTAGTATTGGGGTTGTTTTATTGCATTGGTATTTTCATTATGACATGTAAATCTTTATAATGTGGTTTGTAAGTATTTAAGGGTTTGATTTGTTATATTTGCAATGGATTATTTATGTGGATAATTGGTTTATTGCATTACGAATTCGTGGATGTAGGTTGTAGTAATATTATATAGTTTGTTTTAATTATGGAATATTGGTGAAGCATAAATCATGGGACATTTGATGGCATCGATACTTGGAATGTATCTTTGATTTATGATAATATTTGATTAATGAAGAATGATAATATTGATCATTGTTCTTAGTAGGAATATAATGATACAGACCCTGAGAGGTCTTCGTTGGTTTTTATCTTAGCTTTAATACTTGAATTTATGATTATTCTTAGATATAGAATACTAAGTTTATAATATTGCTTAATTAGGTTAGGTTTTTGTTTATACATGATATTAGTTAATTGTATTTTATATTTATGTTTTTTTTAAAGCTTAATTTGAATTAGAATTTTACTTCTAAACATGGCTCTGCTGGCAATATGAAATCTGCCAGTAGAGTACATAGGTAAATAAACACATAGGCCCTGTTAGAAAAATTCCTAGGTCTTAGGAAAAACAAAGTTAAAGGTGTAAATAAAATAGAACTGAGTATAGTAGAAACAAATCCTAACTATTTCTTAAACATTAATTAATTCACTGACATATGTGTAACATCCCCTCACTACCGCAACCTAAAAATGACAAACATAAGTAAAAGGCACCATAAGTATTGTTCTTAACTGCGTCTAATTGTGGAGGAATTCAATAAGGTTGGGAGGCTAGAATCTTGACATGAATAAAAGACGATTTGGGGGATGAATCCACCAAGGGGAGGGTTAAAACGACGAGTGGAACCTTGGGAACTTGAAGAAGAATGACGATTCCCTTGACGACCTAAGCCCTTAGTTACCATCCATAAATTGAAGTAAGTCGCGAATATGTTTTAGGTGGGTCTATAAGATCCTTTTGTGTGGTCTATACATTCTTTTTTCCCTCCCAAAAGTGCGAAGAAGGTATTATAATATGTTAAGTGAAGTGACTTTTATGTTGTACTTAAATACATGTATAAAGGTGTATATATATATATATTAAGAAATTCTTTATATAAATTGGTAAATAAAAAGAATTACCTTCGGATAAGAATATTCTTGATGACAAAAAGAGAAGTGATTTACCATTGATATAATTACTTGGCCAAGACAAACATTACTAGTATATAATTTATACATTTTTCCTCGAGAATTAAAAGTAAAATTTTAAATATTAAAATATAAATGAAAATCAAAGGAATTCCTTGATTGGGCGCATGCCTACAAGAAAGTTACTCTACCCCGAAAAATCAGAGAACTTCCTCCCATAATCGATGGCAAAGTTAGTGTAGTCTTTATAATTTTCGAGAATCTTGGATTTGTTTATTTTTACATGAGTTCAACTGCTACTGAACAGAGGGGGCATGGCGCGCTTAGCATGCATGCGTTGAATGTGTTTTCTCATGTCTTCGTCCCTATATAAAGGAAAATTCATTTGATCTAGGGGGAGGCCAAGATCCGGTAATGTGTTTGGGGTTTTGGACTGCATTATTTAAATGCATTCTTGGCCGGTATTGTGAATGTGTTTTATTTTTCTTATAATTGCTTGATGCGTTTAAGGGATCTGTACAAGCAACAAATTGATTGGTATATTGTATACCTCATTTTGATCTATTGTGTTCCTATGTTGCTTAATCCGTTGAGCATTTTTATGCGTGCAATATAAGATCTCGGTTTTGTATGTAGTTTGCAAACAGTTCAAATATGTAATCTAGATGTAAATATATGCCATCTATTTCAGATCTGTATTGCATATGTTCTATGCTTGTGATTTTTTGAGTTATTCTTGCTCATTTCCATTCTACATTCTTGGCAAATCGGGGTCTTGTCTGCGTTTTTACATATGAAGAGCTTGGGATGAATTTACGGTCCACGTTTTGATTCATTTCTGGAGTAGGTATTGGTGGGTGGGATTGGATAAACTCTGACTATGAACTCGTTTGCTGAGATCTCAACCAGAAAAGAATTGTTTGCATGCATTTTATTCAGCTCTGAAGGAGGTATTTGTGCTTGATATTGGATGATTTATGGTTGTTTGCATTGATCTATTTTGATATGCCTTCTTGTTGATCCATTGTGTAATGTGCTTTGGTGTTTTGGCTTGCATTGTTTAAATGCATTTTGGGTTTGTATTGTTAATACGTTTTTTCCTGTAATTGGGTCGATGCTTTTTGGATCTACACTTGTTTCCTGCCATCTATATTATATATGTGTAGGCCTGCTATTTGCAGATCTTATATTTATACTGGGATTTCATTTATAAGGGCTTGCTATGAAATCATTATATATTATGCCTACGGTTTTTAGATCTAAATTTTTTATATCCTATGGTGTGGTTGATAAGTGTTTGCTGTGATTTCCTAAATCATTATTTGTTACACCTGCATTCAGATCTAGAGAAAGATCCATGTTTTTATGTTGAATGCGATCTGAATCAGACCTTGAGCAATGTCTATGTTTTATTGTGAATGTGTTTTGGGTTCTTGTATGATCCTGGTATACCTTCCATTAGATATAGAATAATGCATATGTTTTGTCTTGAATGCAATTTGAATCTGATGTGTCTCGTACACCTTCCTTTGTTTTGGGTTTTGAAAATGTTTGCATAAATATTTGAATCTAAATGCATTGTAATACACTTTTGACAGTAAATACATCTTCAATATGTCATCTAGGAAGAGATCGTTGTTGGTAATGTTAGTTTCCCTGACTTGATTATATGCATTTTGATACAGAAGAACTCTACATTTTGTTTATTGAAACAGCATGCATGGTCTATAAATCTAGATGTAGATATAAGTGAAATTATTTATTTGCAATTGATTTTAGACCTAGGAAGTATCTAGGTGTTCAAGTGTATGCTCTTTGAACCCTAGTTGAACATTTACCATCACTCTAGGAGGACAGTATGGAAAATATTTCTATAGGTACGCATGTTACAAGTTAACAACCTTTTACAGTTGAAAGTGTTGAAGCTAAATAAACTGGTTTTGTGAACCCATCTCGCACCACTACATGTAAGATATGATTATTATATGCAAGGAATGTCACATGTCCATTATAGTGTGCATATCTTAACTATGTGTCTAATGATAAGACACATAGTAGAATCTTTTATAGAATATTCTATTGTATCTCGAGGGTTAGAGATTTGCTTCAAGTTTTATTATGGTTTTTGAGATATATATTTGTGCCTCATGTATTGGAAGTGTAATAATAGTTTATGGAAATGTAATTATAGTTGTTGAGCATGGGGTAAATTTGGGTAAGATTAAATGATAGTATTATTTGGCATATACTTTTTAGAATGGTTTTGTTTATATGATAATTGTGGAAATAGGTAGTTTTGTTTATGTAACATTGAACCTTTAATTTTACACATTTACACATGGTGTAAGTATGATTATTTGTTCTACGAAATTATAACCCTTAGTACTGGGTATAAGCTAAACATCCAAACACACTAACAGATTCGGTACTGGAATGTTAAGGTTAAAGACAAAGATCTGTTGATGATTTAGGAGTTTGTTAAAAAGGCCCTGCAAGAAGGGCATTTGGTAATTTGAAAAACATCTCTCTGTGAAGATATTTGAAGTAATGAAAGATGGAAATGGTTGTGCCACCACTTGTAATTTATTTTCCTTGATAAGGTAATAAAGGACTAACAAAATTTGGTGGATGTAGCCTCATGGATGAGGTGAACCACATATACTGATATCTCACCCTTGTTTGTGTTTATGTTGTGTGCATACTATTTTTTGTAATGGTGTTAATATAGGTGCATCATGAATGATTATTGGTGTAATGGGTTATGAAACATATTTTTCAAGCATATCATTTAAAAGTATATTTTCCAAAGAAAGACTGCTTGGATGGGTAAAAGATTTAATATCTGTTGTTGCTATAATTATAAAGGTGAAATTTCTCCATTATTTTTCTAAATTCTACAATGACATGTTATGGGAGTGTCACATATGGTGTCAGAGCCAAGGTTGCTACACTCAGATCTATTTGGGCTTAGAAGGATCCTACAATTCTTTCTTTTAAGAAACCAACGAACAAGTTGTTTTGAGGTAACATGAACCACTTAGTTCACACTAAGCTACAGCAACAAAACCTTGAAGATGCACCAACAAGAGTATATATATATTAGTTGACCTTGTGGTTATGCAAGAGAGATCGGAACAACTTCTCAAAAATTTCAATGAAATGGCCCATTGCTTTCGCCACATTAGTGTCTGGCCCTACTAGATAAGTACATAAGTATCTTTCTATTTTTTTAGTCCTTCCAACAATGTTCTACAAATTTCTAATACAGTTGTTTCATCTCTATTTAGTTGAAAACATAAATATTTAGTGAGGTATAGAAGGCTTCATAGACGAATTATTGGTCAACAAAAATATGATGGTAATCTCTATTATGAATAGTAATGTGGAATTTTGAAATTCTAAGAGAGTAACCATGTTATAGGTATATATTGTTAGGATTATTAATCCTCCCTTGTCCAATTTGGTCATATTTCTAAATCAAGAGTCATGTCTAAATCAGGATTCCATCTAGTCTTTTAGTCACTAGCACCATTGGGTCCACTTGGCCTAATTGGGGCACATGTTCTAGTTACTAAAGTGTGGGGAATGCTAATTAAGGCATACTTCCACTGATTTCACTTTCATGCATCAGATTATGATCCTCATAGACTAATCCCTACTATTTAGGAGCCATTGGGAGTGGTGATACCAACCAAGGTCAATGGAGTTGAGTTGGTGACTAGTAAAGCTCAGTTAGGAGTCAGTTACATTCAGTTCTAGTACTCTACATTCAGTTAGTGATAGGTTTACATGGCTGCATGTAGGAGACACACATTTCTCACCTACAACAATTACTTAGCCTCAGTCAAAACTGAATTAGACACTTTATTTGTGTTTTAGAACTCTGTTGAACTCCGATAATGGTTTAGACAAGGTTAGTTAACTATTGAGTCCTTCGATAATGATTTAGACAAGGTATTAGTTACCTACAATCAAGTAGAGTCTAATCAATTTGAATTTCCTCATGTGGATTCGAATTGGATGTGGTTATTTAATCCATTTTACTTCATTGTAATTATTATCTAATTACTCTTCAATTAATGAAAAGCATTCACAGCTGCAAGCCATTTTTGCACTATTTCATTCTTCAATAACTGAGCAAATTGTGTGATCTATCTTGTGAGTTGTGTGTTTTTCCACAGATCTATGTGTTCAATTTAATATGGTATCAAATCCTCAGTGGAAAAGGAACTTCTCCTCTTCATATCTCCTACTAGATCATTTTTTAGCAAAATTGCTCCTTCCATCTTTGCACTAGAAGCAAAAGGTTTACTACTTAATACCCCAAGTTAAGGAATTGTTTATAAATATTGCTTGATAAATTATGTTGGGTGTGATGAAAACCTGAAATGTGTAGGCTTTCAACCTTACAGTTCCCTTTTTATGTTTTTGTAGGTACAACTTTGAAATGGATTCAATAGTTCCTCTTCTCACCGTATTCACAAACTATTCAGAATGGAAGAAGAAGATGATTGCATCTCTGATGAGACGAGGTCTCTATGGGGTTTCTATTGGACTCGATGAAGAGTGTTTTAGTGAGAATTATTGGCTAAATGAATGTGATGTAGCTTTTGGAACAATAGCACTGGGTCTTTCTCCTAGCTTGCGCTACCTCAATAGATTTGTTGAATACCCAAAGGATCTCTGGACAAGATTGGACAGAACCTTCAGAATGATTGATGAGGATCATAATAGCACTTTGGAGAGTACATCTAGCACCATAAGCATCCTTGATCCAAAAATATCAGGCTCCACTCTCTCTGATGAAGTTGTTCAAGATGAAGAAGAAGCAGAAGCTTCTACACAGTCAATTTGAATTGAAGACAGTCTCCTTGTAGTGACTTCTTCTTTTGATGCTCTGAAAGTTTATGAGATCTCTAATATACCATCTCCTCATATGGATGAAAAAGAAGAAGACATTCAAATATCTAATATTGAATAAAAATACTAAGCTGCACTTCCATGCAAACATTCTCCAGTGACTTTCCTTTGAATTCTGTGCAAAAGTGAACCGAAATTTGATTTTTCTCCCTCTAATGTTGTTACTGGTGTGAAAATATGTAATACCTTGGATGTTTTGGAGGAAATATCATATTACCATAATGATCCATTCACTCCCCGTGATCTAGATGTTCCGGCAAATTCGTGCAGGATTGCATACACCAAAATTGAGAATTTTGAAGAAGAAGAAAGTTGTGCACCCACTATCTCGGTTGACCATTTATTTGGATCTGATATGAACCTTATTGTATCTGATATGATATTATTTGGATCAGATTTTATATTTCTTGTTTTAATATTTCCAATTCATAATCTTTCAGTACTACTTGTAGTTGTTCTCATTAACGGTACGAAGAAACAAGTACCACAAGTCTCCTACAAAACTATTGCTGAGGATTTGATTTCATTTCACAGTTTTGGATCTGTTGTGAACCTATTTAGATCTGATATTTTTTGGTTCAAATTTTAAAATCCAAGTGATTCCATTCATTCTTGTAGTTTCTCTCACCAATTCCAGTGTGAAAAATCAAGTACCGCAATTTCTCTTCAAAACTGTTGCTGGGGATTTGGTGTTAGTTTCCTCTTATGAGGTTGCTGATATTTTATTTTGTGAATCATTACATATTTTTGAAGCTATATCAGACTATGTATCTCAATAATTTGTCCTCCACAGTCCCAATGCTTCTCTACCATTGATCACATGCTCATCTCCTCATAGAACTAGTAAAGAGGAAGACATTCTGCATCTGCCTGAACACTTGCTCCTAACACTTGGGGCTGATTTTACCACTCATGATTTTCTGTTCATGGCTGCAACATATCAGTTTCTTGTTTGTTCCTCACATGTTCTGAATCCTCAAGAACCTTTTCTCACTTATAAATCCAGTTGCTCTACATGGTTCCAGTCTTCATCCGGCAACTGTCTATATTTTTTTTTAGTTGAGCATATCATTCTTCTTCCAAAGAGGAATATTCCTCCAGACATAATGATGGAGAGGTTCACATTCTAGGCCCTAGGGTACCTATGCATAGAAGAACCAGATTGATCCTAATTCTACCTGCTTAATTAGAGGGGGGGGTTTTCCCATGTGGTTTTTTCCCCAGCTCCTTGTATTGAGCAGATACTTTACTTTACTTGATGTAATGGATTACTTATGGTCTTACTTACCATGGCCCATAGATTGTCCAAGATACCATTTAGGGGGGGTGTTTGGATTATTAATCCTCCCTTTTCCAATTTGGTCATATGTCTAAATCAAGAGTCATGTCTAAATCAAGAGTCCATCTGATCTATTTTTAGTCACTAGCACTATTGGGTCTGCTTGGCCTAATTGGGGAACATGTTTCAGTTACTAAAGTGTGGGGAACACTAATTGAGGCCTAATTCCACTAATTTCACTTGCATGCATCAATTTAGGAGCCTCCTAGACTAATCCCTACTATTTAGGAGCCACTGGGAGTGTTGATACCAACCAAGGTCAGTTGAGTTGAGTTGGTGACTAGTCAATCTATGTTAGGAGTCAGTTACATTTACTTATAGTCCTCTACATTCAGTTAGTGCTAGGTTTGCATGGATACATGAAGGAGAGGCACATTTCTCACCTACCACAACCAGTTAACCTTAGTCAACACTGAATTAGACACTTGATTTGTGTTTTAGAACTCCATTGAACTCCGATAATGGTTTAGATAAGGTCATTTAACTATTGAGTCCTCCAGTAATGATTTAGACAAGGTCTTAGTTACCTACAGTCAAGTAGAGTATAATCAATTCAAATTTCCTCATGTGGCTTCGAATTGCATGTGGCTATTTAATCCATTGTACTTCATTGTAATTATTATCTAATTACTCTTTGATTAATGAAAGGCATTCACAGCTGCAAGCCATTTTTGCACTATTTCATTCTTCAATAAATGAGGAAATTGTGTGATCTATCTTGTGAGTTGTGTGTTTTTCCATAGATCTATGTGCTTAATTTAATATGGTATCAAATCCTCAGTGGAAAAGGAACTTCTCCTCCTCATATCTCCTACTGGATCATTTTTTAGAAAAATTGCTCCTTCCAGCTCTACACCAGAAGCAGAAGGTTTACCACTTAATACCCCAAGTTAAGGAATTGTTGATCAAGATTGCTGGATAAATTATGTTGGGTGTGATGAAAACCTGAAATTTTCAAGTTTTCAACCTTACTTTGCCCCTTTTGTGTTTTTGCAAATGCAACTTCGAAATGGATTCAGCAGTTCCTCTTCTCACCCTATTCACAAACTATTCAGAATGGAAGAAGAATATGATTGCATCTCTGATGAGACGAGGTCTCTATGGGGTGTCTATTGGACTCGATGAATAGTGTTTTAGTGAGAATGACTGTCTAAATGAATGTGATGAAACTTTTTGAACAATAGCATCAGGTCTTTCTCCTAGCTTGCACTACCTCAGTGGATCTGTTGAATACCCAAAGGATCTCTGTACAAGATTGGACAGAACCTTTGGAATGATTGATGAGAACATCTAGCACCATAAGCCTCCTTGATCCAAAAATCTCAGGCTCCACTCTCTCTAATGAATTTTTTCGAGATGAAGAAGAAGTAGAAGCTTCTACAAAGACAATTTGAATTGAAGACAGTCTCCTTGCAGTGACTCCTTCTCTTGATGCTCCGGAAGTTTATGAGATCTCTGATATCTTATCTCCTCATATGGCTGAAACAGAACAATACATTTAAATATCTAATATTGAATAAAAATACTACTGCACTTCCATGCAAACATTCTTCGGTGATTTTCCCTTTAATTCTGTGCAAAATTTTCTAGTAATTGCTTCCAAAAGTGAAGAGAAATTTGATTTCTCCCTCTAATGTTGCTTCTGGTGTGAAAATATGCAATACCTTGGATATTTTGGAAGAAATATAAGATTACCAGAGTGATCCATTTGCTCCCCATGATCTACATCTTCCAGCAAATTCTTGCAAGATTGCATGCACCAAAATTCAGAATTTTGAAGAATAAGAAAGTTGTGCATCCACTGTCTCAGTTGACCATTTCTTTGGATCGGATATGAACCTTATTAGATCTTATATGATATTATATGTATCTGATATGATATTTCTTGGTTTAATATTTCAAATTCATAATGTTTCAGTACTACTTGTAGTTGTTCTCATCAACAATGTGAAGAAACAAGTACCGCAAGTCTCCTACAAAATTGTTGTTGGGGATTTGATTTCATTTCACAGGTTTGGATATGTTGTGAATCTATTTAGATCTGATTTAGTTTCTGATCTGATATTTTTTGGTTCAAATTTTAAAATCCAAGAGCTTTCAGTTATGCTTGTAGCTGCTCTCACCAATTCCGGAGTGAAAAATCAAGTACTGCAATTTCTCTTCAAAACTACTGCAGGGGATTTGGTGTTAGTTTCTCCTTATGAGGTTGCTGATATTTTATTTTGTGAATCATTATATATTTTTGAAGCTATATCAGACTATGGCGCTCAAGAATTCTCCCCCCATAGTCCCATTGCTTCTCTACCATTGATCATAGGCCCATCTCCTCACAGAACTATTAAAGAGGAAGACATTCTCCATCCACCTAAACACTTTCTCCTAACACTTGGGCCTAATTTTACTACTCATGGTTTTTTGTTCATGGATGCAACATATCAGTTTCTTGAGTGTTCCTCACATTTTCTGATTCCTCAAGAACCTTTTCTCACTTATCAGTTGATTCCAGTTGCTCTACATGGGTCCAGTCTTCATCCGACAATTGTCTATATTTTTTATTTAGTTGAGCATATCATTCTTCTTCCAAAAAGGATTATTCCTCCAGGCATAATGATGGCGAGGTTCACATGCCAGACCCCAAGATACCCGTGCACAAAAGAACCAGATTGATCCTTATTCTACATGCTTAATTAGAGGGGGGTATTTTTTTCCCACGTGGTTTTTTCCCTAGCTCCTTGTATTAAGCAATTACTTTACTTTACTTGATTTAATGGGTGACCTATGGTCTTAGTTACCAGGGCCCACATATTTTCCAAGTTAGCATTTAGGGGGGGTGTTTGGATTATTAATCCTCCCTTGTCCAATCATTAGAGGAAATTTCAACTCAAAATGGGCCTCCTAAGGAAAATTAATAAAATAATAGTTAAAATAATAAAATAACATTTATTAATTTTGGAGGAAGAAAAGAAAAAACTACTTTTTCATTCATATTTTTGACATATCTCCCTGTGTTTTTACTCAAACTTCGATGAAGAGAGCTTGTTGGATGTGGAATTAAATTCCGCATCCAATGAGTACCCACTTGGCATACTTTTAACAGGCCCCACTACCAAAAAAAAAGAAATACCTGAAAAACATGATGATGACATCATCATCACATATTTTTAGGTATTTCTTATTTTTGGGATAGTGATGCCTGCCAAAAGTATGATGTGCTGGTACTCATTGGATGCAGAATTTAATTCCGCATCCAACGATCTCTCCTGATCGAAATTTGAGTAAACACACAAGGAGATATGTTGAAAATACAAACAAAAAAAGTAGTTTTTTCTATGATACCTATCCCCAAATTTATATTAAAAATTTGTTTAAGAGGTGCTCCCTTTTTGAATTTTAAATCATTTTGATTGGCTATTACATGATGACATGGAATTTGTATTATTTTTGGAAGGCCCATTTTAAATTGAAATTTCCTCTAATGTTGGTCATATGTCTAAATCAGGAGTCATGTCTATATCAAGAGTCATGTCTAAATCGGGAGTCCATCCAGTCTATTTTTAGTCACTAGCACCATTGGGTCCACTTGGCCTAATTGGGGCACATGTTCCAGTTAGTAAAGTGAAGGGAACACTAATTGAGGCATACTTCCACTGATTGCACTTGCATGCATCAGTTTAGGAGCCTCCTAGACCAATCCCTACTATTCAGGAGCCATCGAGAGTGCCGATACCAACCAATGTTAGTTGAATTGAGTTGGTGACTAGTCAAGCTGAGTTAGGAGTTAGTTACAATCATTTCTATTCCTCTACATTCAGTTAGCGCTAGGTTTGCATGGTTGCATGCAGGAGATGCGCATTTCTCACCTACCACAATCAGTTAGCCTCAGTCAACATTGAATTAAACACTTGAGTTGTGTTTTAGAACTCTGTTGAACTCCGATAATGGTTTAGACAAGGTCAAATAACTATTGAGTACTTCGATAATGATTTAGACAAGGTCTTAGTTAACTACAGTCAAGTAGAGTCTAATCAATTTCAATTTCCTCATGTGGATTCCAATTACATGTGGCTATTTAAATCTTAAGCCATTGTACTTCATTGTAATTATTATCTAATTACTCTTTGATTAATAAAAAGCATTCACAGTTGCAAGCTTATTTTGCACTATTTCATTCTTCAATAACTGAGTAAATTGTGTGATCTATTTTGTGAGTTGTTTGTTTGTCCATAGATATATGTGCTCAATTTAATATAAACAATATAAATTGTATCAAATGAATGTTAGTGTTGTGAAAGGTACAAATGTATAAACACTAAACAGTATTTAACATGTGAAAACACCTATTTGCATTTGAATGTTTCATGTAAAACTAGGAGCAAATAGTTGCATTGAACCCCATAGTTACATTGGTACATGGTAGCCGAATGGTTACGATTGCATGTATGCACAATATGTTGGAAATGGAGTAATTTGGTTAAGGTGCATGACTAATTATAGCTGAAAACAAATTGATTTGATTGGGTATTTTTGATCAAAG
This sequence comes from Pseudotsuga menziesii, assembly GCA_001517045.1. Taxonomy (NCBI): domain Eukaryota; kingdom Viridiplantae; phylum Streptophyta; class Pinopsida; order Pinales; family Pinaceae; genus Pseudotsuga; species Pseudotsuga menziesii. The sequence goes on along the minus strand of LPNX010056750.1, from coordinate 29,494 downwards.
GTTAGAGGAAGTAATGGATTCTCAAGATCGGGTCCATAAAAAAAATGTGAGGAATTAGTTTGGAGAAGACCTCGGATGTTTCACCTATAGGTATGCACATAACTAGAACATGACTTTGGGTCTTAAATGGATATACTATAAGGAAGAATTATGGTTTGCTACTGATAAGCTAGTATTGCTATCGTCATATATAGTTCATGAATGAGTAAACCTGGAAATGGTTAGTTGTTATACATAATAGTGAATGATGAGAGAAGTGAATGTTATTTGATTTCTAAAATAGATGTTATCTATGTGTAATTATTAATTATTAATTGAATGTTAATTTCATTATAAGATGTTTCTAATCAACTTCTGAATGTGTCCAAGAGTAATTTCCATTAGCGTACTAAATGGATGCTAAGTGAAGGTAGGACGTGAATGTTAAAGTTGTTGTGAAGAGAATTCAACTTAGTTACAATAATACAACTATTTTAATGTATCATTTGCATATAGTTGTCGGCATACAAGAAATTGGGGTTGTACACATAAAGACTATTGATCTATTTATACATCTCCACTGGTACTATTGATCTTTTTATACATTTTCTAAGTATGGAAGCATTCCTTAAAATCATTTCTTTCAAGGAAGGAAAAAGGAAAATAAACTAGATTGTTGATGAACTTGGACTATAGTACAACTAAAGTGAATAGTAAAATGTGTGGTGCAGAAAACCAATGGTGTTATTAAAGAGTGCACTAGTATAAAGGCCCTTATTTCTGATGAACAAGAAATGTTGTAAGATGTGACTTAAGGGACTCATATGGAAAACAATGGTAAGTAGTTTTCTTTGAAATAATAATGTTATTGGAATCATCTTGGTATGATATAGTAAAACTAACCATATATGGAGTTATTGCAGGCATGGGAACTATGGCCATGAAGAGAAGCAAGGCTCCATGACTGTAATAAGGTAAAGGACATGAGATAAATCTCATGCGCATAAAGTGATTACCACGAGAAATGTGGGATGGACAAGATGTACCAGAGGTACATAATTTCCCCTTGGCCATCTAGGAACCAATATGCATTCTAGGGACTCCCAGGTATAAGACATTATGGTTAGGATTTTTTCTGCATGCATTCACACCATGTAAGGGGATTGTCATGAGAGTGGGGGCTTCGTGAAGAGAAAAACCTCTAGGTATTATGGGGTGCAGGAAGGAAGCACCTCAACTTGGTGAAGCACCCTGAATAGAACATGTATGAGATACGCCTAAAGAAGGGTATTGTCCTTGTGTTGGGTACCTTGGATTAGTACTCGAAGTACTGTTAGCACTTGGAGTGCTTTCTCGAATGGAGGACATTCGGAGAGACTATAAAGACTCTTATAAGAAGTAAGTACTAAAGGAATATGCACAGTAAATAAGTTCATTCCTATGAGGCAATAGGTTTATCTATTGGTGAATAAACAAGAATATTGGAACAATTGTGAATGATAAAACTAAATACTATTTGATTTTGGGTTATACATCGCTATCGGTGTTCATATTAATACACCTATAGGTGTATTTTTATACTTCAGTCAGTGACCTAAAAAAAAAAAATTTACTAATGCATTCTTGGGTTGACATTAGAAGTATGCATGGTTATGACGATATTCTAGGTATGGCTTGTGATATCTTGCAGAGAACACGTTAAAAAAACAACAAAACTGGAATTATGTGAGAAAGCAATAAAGACAAGGCTTGGTGAAGAGGTAACACCGAGGACAGTGTTAATTATAAGGGGGAAAGTATGTAACATCCCCTCACTACCACAACCTGAAAACGACAAATGTAAGTAAAAGGAACCATAAGTATTGTTCTTAACTGCGTCTAATTGTCGAGGAATTTAGTAAGGTTAGGATGTTAGAATATTGACACAACTAAAACAAAGGGGAAGGTTAAAACAAAGAGTGGAACCTTTGGAACTCAAAGAAGAATGACGATTCCCTTGACGACCTAAGCCCTCAAGTACCATCCATAAATTGAAGTAAGTCATGAATATGTTTTAGGTGGGTTTGTAAGATCATTTTGTGTGGTCTATACATTCTTTTTATTATCCCGAAAGTGCAAAGAAGGTATTGTAATACGTTAAGTGAAGTGACTTTTATGTTGTACTTAAATACATGTATAAACGTGTGTGTGTGTGTGTGTATTAAGAAATTATTTATATAAATTGGTAAATAAAAAGAATAACCATCGAATAAAAATATTCTTGATGACAAAAGGAGAAGTGATTTACCATTTATATAATTACTTGGCGAAGACAAACATTACTACTATATAATTTATACATTTTTCCTCAAGAATTAAAAGTAAACTTTTAAGTATTAAAATATAAATGAAAAACAAAGGAATTCCTTGATCGGGCACATGCCTACAAGAAATTTACTCCACCCCAAAAAAGAAGAGAACTTCCTCCCATAATCAATGGCAGAGTTAGTGTAGTCTTTATAAGTGTTAGGAATCTTGGATTTTATTTTTATTTTTACACAAGTTCACCTGCTACAGAATAGAGCGGGCATGGTGCACTTATCATGCATGCATTGCATGCATTTTCTCATGTCTTCATCCCTATATAAAGATACATGTGTTTGATCTAGGGGGAGGTCAGTATCTGGTAATGCATTTGGGGTTTTAGACTGCATTATTTAAATGCATTCTTGGCCGATATTGCGAATGTGTTTTATTTTTCCTGTAATTTCTTGATGCATTTAGGGGATCTGTGCAAGAAATGAATTGATTGGTATATTGTATACTTGAGTTTGATCTATTGTGTTCCTGGATTGCTTAATGCGTTGAGCATTTTTATGCCTATGATATAAGATCTGAGTTTTGTATGTGGTTTGCAAATGGTTCAAATCTGGAATCTAGATGTAAATATATGCCTACTATTTCAGATCTATATTATATGTGTTATGCCTGTGATTTTGGAGTTATTCCTGCTCTTTTCCATTCTGCATTCTCGGCAAATCGGGGTCTTGTCTACTTTTTTAGATATGAAGAGCTTGGGATGAATTTAGGGTCCATGTTTTGATTCATTTCTGGAGTAGGTATTCGTGGCTAGGATTGGATAAACTCTGACTATGAACTCATTTGCTAAGATCTGAATCAGAAAATAAGTGTTTTCGTGTGTTTTATTCAGTTCTGAAGTAGGTATTTGTGCTTGAGATTGGATGATTTATGGTTGTTGGCATTGATCTATTTGGATATGCCTTCTTGTTGATACACTGTGTAATGTGCTTTGGCATTTTGACCTGCATTGTTTAAATACATTTTGGGTTTGTATTGTTAATATGTTTTTCCTGTAATTGGGTCGATGCTTTTTGGCTCTGCACTTGTTTCCCACCATCTATATTCTATATGTGTAGGCCTTCTATTTGCAGATCTTATATATATACTACGATTTCATTTATAAGGGTTTGCTATGAAATCATTATGTATTATGCCAACGATTTTCAGATCTAAATTTTGGATATTCTGCGGTGTGGTTGATAAAAGTTTGATGTGATTTCCTAAATCATTATTTTAAACACATGCATTCATATCTAGATCAAGATCCATGTTTTATGTTGAATGCGATCTGAATCTGACCTTGAGCAGTGTCTATGTTTTATTGTGAATGTGTTTTGGGTTGTTGTATGGTACTGGTATACCTAACATTAGATCTAGAATAATGCATATGTTTTGTTTTGAATGCAATTTGAATCTGATGTGTTTGGTACACCTTCCTTTGGTTTCGGTTTTCACAACCTTTGCATAAATGTTTGAATCTAAATGCATTGTACTATGCTTTTGACAGTAAATACATATTCAATCTGTCATCTAGGAAGAGATCATTGTTGGTAATGTTAGTTTCCCTGAAATGATTAAATGCATTTTGATACGGAAGAAGTATGCATTTTGTTTATTGAAACAACATGTATTGTCTATAAATCTAGATGTAGATATAAGTGAAATTATTTATCTGTAATTGATTTTAGACCTAGGAAGTATCTACGTGTTCAATTGTATTCTATTTGAACCCTAGTTAAACGTTTACCATCACTCACCCATGACTCTAGGAGGACAGGATGGAAAATATTTATACAGGGACGCTTGTTACAAGTTAACAACCTTTTATTGTTGAAAGGGTTGAAGCTAAATAAATTGGTTTTGCGAACCCATCTCGCACCACTACACCTAAGATCTTATTATTACATGCAAGGACTATCACATGTTCATTATAGTGTGCATATCTCAACTATGTGTCTAATTATAAGACACATAGTAGAATCTTCTAATGTCTCTCGAGGGTTAGAGATTTGCTTCAAGTTTTATTATGGTTTTCAAGATATATATTTTCACCTCATGTATTGGAAGTGTAATAATAGTTTATGGAAATGTAATAATAGTTGTTGGGCATAGGGTAAATTTAGGTAAGATTAAATTATAGTATTATTTGATATATACTTTTTAGAATGGTTTTGATTATATTGTAATTGTGGAAATAGGTAGTTTTGCTTATGTAACCTTGAAATTTTAATTTTACACATTTACACATGGTGTAAGTATGATTATTTGTTCTGTGAAACTATAACCCTTAGGACTAGGTATAAGGTCAACATCCAAACACATTAGCAGATTTGGTACTAGAATGTTAAGGTTAAAGACGAAGATCTATTGATGATTTAGGAGTTTGTTACAAAGGCCCCTGCAAGGAGGGCATTTGGTAATTTGAAAAACATCTCTCTACGAAGAGATTTGAAGTAAGGAAATATGGCAATGGTTGTTCCACCACTTGTAATTTATTCTCCTCAATAAGGTACTAAAGGACTAACAAAATTTGGTGGACATAGCCTCATGGATAAGGTGAACCACGTATACTGATGGATCACCCTTGCTTGTGTTTTATGTTTTGTGCATACTCTTTTTTGTAATGGTGTTAATATAGGTGAATCATGAATGATTATTGGTGTAATGGATTATGAAACATATTTTGCAAGAATATCATTTAAAACTATATTTTCCGCGAAAATTTCCCCATTATTTTTCTAAATTCTACAATGAGATATTATGGGAGTGCTACAATAGGCTTTATACATAAATTTGTAAACCCTTAAATATTTTTGACATGAAACAATTATAAACATAGGGTTAGAGATATAATCATAAACACTTGCATATTTTGACCAAAGATTATACTAGATGATAAAATAGGAAGTCAAGAACCTCATATATGAAAGTGAGGCTATTCCAATGGCTGAAACCTGCACACTCAAATACCTAGCATTAACAATTCACGGGCATATATGACCTCTGTATAGATGACCGAATCACTTGGAAACTACCATGTTCCACCCAACCATGACCCGGAATAGTTCATGGTTTTAATCTGGATTCCCTTGAGATGGTTCCAACATGCAAGTACCTTAGAGATCTTAAGGTAAGGCTTCCCTAACTAGTGTATCAGATCTCGATTAGTTCTCCATTTTCCTCTTAGGAAAATGTTCTCCAAGAACTCTCTTGAGAATAATCAGGCAAAACAATGACTCCAAAAACATGGAAGAGATCCCCAAGCCTCTCTTTGGATTGGGAATTTATAGACAAACTTTTCAGTCAAAGAGACAGTTAAATCAAGAATCATGTGATTTCTAGATTTAACCCATTTTTTATTTAATTTAGGTACTTTTAATATTTTAACTTAGGAACTTTTAACAAGTTCCTGATTGGACCTTTTTATGTATTATAATATTTAATTTTCTCTCAGTAATAATAATAATTTATGGAACTTTACCTTCTTTCTTGTAATATTAATATTTTTACTATGTGTACTCTTTATACATACCCTTTATAAAAATATATAATAATATATTATTTGTTAACATTTGTCTTAGGGTATCACATATTGTGATCCCTAAACTTATGACACTTTCTTCATTAAGGTCATCAGGTAGGTGGTTAGGTATACTAGGATAGGCAACTCTAAACATCCTTTCATGTTGGATTCCCTCATATAACATGGTATTTCTTCAGTACTTGATGAGATACATAAATTCAAGATTTCATTTAATCACTTATAAATAGTTCATATGAGATCAATATTTTACTTGAGTCGTTTTCACTCAGGAATCATTAATTCTTTTCAGTAACTCCGAGTGCTTATCCATAGCCCATACTCAATGCTATAAACAAGGAGTTACAAACCTAGTGCAATTCTAGAGCTCCTCACTCAACACTAATGCTAGGATGTACTTATAGGATACACCTAGGGATACAATGGCCAAGGATCCATTGTTCTTGAGCTTATGCTCAACACCAACATGGAAGGATCCAGGGCTTATGCCCAACACTTCCAATTTATCTTTTCATGTGTTCCAAAGATTCATTCTCAACACAATTGTCTCAAAACTCATGTACTTCAAAGCTTCTCACTCAACACAAATATAAGTACTCATGTGCCACAGATCTTCTTGCTCAACAAAAAACATCAACTTACCCATGTGCTCCAGAGCTCCTTTCTCAACACAAAACATCTCATCAACCATGTCCTTTAGGGTCCACACCCAATCGAAGCAAACATATATATATCATATGCAACTGGCTTATGCCCAATATATCAAATAAATGATCATGTTCATATGCAGTGGGGTCTTTGACCCAATATATCAAAATAAATAATCAAGTTAACATCATAATCAATGGGGCTCATGCCCATAAGAGTTAGGTCCAAAATTCGGGATATTACATCCCTCCCCGCTTAGCAAAACACCGTCCTTGGTGTTTCGGGGACTCAAAATGAAGTCATGAAACAAGGCAGGGTAATCCTTTCTCATGGTGGATTCATTCTCCCAAGTAGCCTCATTGGCTTCGAAGTGCTTCCATTTAATTTTCAACTGAAATATGGTGGGCTTCTTGAGCTGCACCTCTCTTTTGTCCAATATATGAATAGGTTTAGGGGAAAATTCCCCTTTAGGTTCCACCTGTAATAAGGACCAATCAATCACATCTTTAGTATAATAAACATATTTATTTAATAAATATGCATGGAAAACATTATGGACTCTCATGTGAGTGGGTAATTCTAGTTCATATGCCACTAGATCTATCTTGGCTAGTATCTCAAAGGGTCCACAAATCCTAGGTGCTAGGCTTACCGCACCTTCCCAAGATCAACGAGCTCCATTTTTCTTTTAGTTTCAAGTAGACATGGTTTCCTATTTGAAAACTTTATCTTTTCTTTTCTTATCCACGTAGATTTTCTAGCAGTCTTGTGCTTCTTTAAGGTTCACCTGGACCTTGGTAACCAACTGTTCCAAGTCCTTTAACAAGTCAGGTCCTAACATAAGACGATCCACTGGGCTATCCCAAGTACCCATTGTTCTACACTTTTGTCTATACAGTACCTCAAAGGGTCTCATCTTGGTGGACGTCTGATAACCATTTTTATACGCAAACTCTGCGAGATGCAGGTAGTCTTCCCACTTGGTGGGGTTGTTCATGACATACATCCTAAGCATGTTCTCAAGAATCTGGTTTACCCTTTCTATCTGTCCATCTGTCTGTAGGTTATAAGCAGTACTAAAGTTCAACTGAGTCTCTAATATGGAGAATAAATATATCCAAAAGTTTCTAGGAAACTTAGTATCTCAATCCGACATGATTTCCTTGGGTATCTCGTGCAATTTAAATATCTCCTTCAAGAAGATATCGACAATGTGTACTGCCTTATAGGTCGGCTTCACTAGAATGAAATGTGTTGCTTTTGACAATTTGTCAACTACTACAAAGATAGAATCATTTTGTTTCTTAGTCTTAGGTAGACCAGTGATAAAATCCATACTAATGACTTACCACTTCCATTTCGGAATGGGTAATGGCTGCAGCAATCCTAAAGGATGTTGATGCTCAGCTTTGACCAATTGACATTCCTAACATTTTCCAATAAGCAACACAATGTCGGTATTTAACTTAGGCCGAAAAAAGTGTCTCTTAATGGAAGATATCATCTTTGATATCTCGGATGCCCCAAGTAGGATGTCCGATGAAATTCTATGAGGATGTTGGACCAAATGTCCCCTACTTCTGAAACATACAATCTCTCCTTGGACCATAGCAGTCCTGTTTCATCTACCTTGTACTATTTTTGTTGTTGAAACAACCTGTCCTCTTGGACTTTCTTGAGGATTTCTACATAGAAAGGGTCAACTCTGTTGGTTGTTCTAATCCTTTCGTGTAAATTCAAATCGGTTTGACTTAAAGTCACCTCATATATCATATGATTTCATCGACACAAAGCATCAACAATCTTGTTCTCTTTACCCTTAATACGCTTTAGCTACAAATGGTACTCACTAAGGAAAGCCAACCATCTGGTTTTCCTAGCATTTAGATTTGGTTGCTTGAATAAATACTTGAGACTCATATTGTATGTCTTAAGAAGGAATTTCCTTCCCGTGAGATAGTGCCTCCACATCTTCAAAGCATGGATAATGGCTGCTAACTCAAGATCGTGGGTGGGGTAATTATGTTCATGTTATTTTAACTTTCACGATTCATAATAGATCGCATATTCATTGTGCAAGAGGACTCCTCTGAGTCCTTCCTTGCTTGCATCTGTGCAAACAACAAAATCCCCATCGAGATCCATAATTCATAGTATTGGTGCAGTCGTCAAAAGCTGCTTAAGCTTTTGAAAACTTTCCTCGCACTTGGTCGTCCAAAAGAACTTATTTGCATTCTTTTGCAAATTGGTCATGGGATAAGCTATTATCAATAAGTTCTCAATGAACTTTAGATAATATACAGCTAATCCCAAAAAGGACCTAATATTGGTAACACTAGTAGGGGTAGGCCAGTATTCTATGGCTCTAATATTTTCTAGGTCCACAACTATCCCTGTCTTGGAGATAATGTGACCCAAGTAGTGTATTTGTGGTTTGTAAAAATCACATTTACTAAACTTGGCATAGAGTTGGTGTTCTCGTAACACCTGTAGCACTATGCGAAGCTGTTCCTCGTGTTACTCTTTACTCTTACAGTAAACTAGGATGTCATCTATAAAGAACAAAAGAAATATATGTAGATATTTACTGAATATATTGCTCATCATACACATAAAGTTCTCGGATACATTGGTCAACCCAAACAGAATTACTACAAACTTGTAATGCCCGTACCTTGTACGAAAGGCAGTTTTCTAAATATCCTCATCGCAAATCCGTACTTGATGGTACGTAGATTGTAGGTCAATATTTGAAAAAATATTGGCTCCTCCTACTTGATCAAACAAGTCATCAATCCTAGGGAGTGGTTATCGGTTCTTGATAGTCATATTGTTAAGCTGACGGTAATCGATGCACATGTGCATTGTACCATCCTTCTTCTTTATGAAAAGTATCGGTGTTCCCCAAGGGGACACACTTGGTCGGATATAACCTTTTTCTATCAACTCATGCAACTATAGTTTGAGTTCCACCATCTCTGGTGCACTGATGCGGTAAGGGGCTTTTGAATTTGGAACTGATCATGGTGTCAGTTCTATTGAAAAATCTAGGTCTCATTTCAGAGGTAATCCTTGGAAATCCTCAGGAAATACATCCTTGAATTCTACAAGAACTTGGAATTCCTCTATGTGATGTTCTCTTTCAGTCTCTATGCCTCGAATATTTACTGCAAACAACTTCCAGCCTTTCCTAATGCACTTCTTTGCTTGTAAAGTAGATATATTACTTATAGAAACTTTCTTTGGTACACCTTGAATCTTCACTTGATTCCCTTGGCTATATGTACATAATATCAACTTGTGTAAGAAATTGAGCATGACATGGCATTGTTCCAACCAGTCCATGCCGATAAGTATATCATATGATCCTAAAGGTAGTATGTTTAGGTTTACTTTCGTAGTAAAACCATTCAGGTTTACCTCACAATATTTAACTATTTCTGAAACTTTTCATTTCGTACCCGTGGCTAATTGTACTAACAAAGCATTATCATGTTTTACTTTTCCTAGTTTACATACATCAACAATTTTAGATGATACATAGCTCCAGCAAGCACCGAGGTCAATCCGTATTGAAATAGTAGTGTTCAATATCTTACCTTCTATCTCAACCATGTTAGCCTGATGGTATGCCTATCGGTCATCCAAGGCTGCATAAATATGTGATGTTCCATCTATGTCCTCTATCATTGGTTCTTCTTGTAATTTGTGCAATACCCCATTGGTATTGTTCTTACAATCTCAAGCATAATGAGGCCCACTGCATTTCCAAAATTTGATTTGTAGAGGGGTAGCATTGGCTCCCCCAGTTGCTACTGGCTTGTTAACATTTGTAGCTAGTACATATGGCTTTGTACCTGATTTGTTGAAGTTCTTGTTTGCTAGAAAACTGTTGTTCTATTTTTTGTATGGTTATGGGTTAAAACCTAGTTTGCAGATGTCATAGAAGTTCTTTGAATTATCTTTGTTTTTGTTTATGTTTTCTTACCTTAGCTTCCCATGCTCATAGCAGATCCTAGCTTTCTGCAGTGTGGTGTCCAAGGTTTTAGGCATGTCGAACTCAATGCTTTCCCAAAAGTTGGGAGGAATACATCCTAAAAACTGTTGGATCTTTACCTTCTCGTCTTTGGTGTATGACACATAATGTAACAGATTTAAAAATTTGTTAATAAAATCATCCATATTCATGGATCCCATTCGTAACTCATGGAACTCTTTCACCTTTATATCGAAGAATATTTTCAACATATATTTTTCTTGAAAGATCTTGCGAAATTTACTCCAGCGTATTTCTCTTACCTCATATTTCTTGGTATGCTTCGATTCTCTCCACCATATCACTTATTTTCCATTGAAATTATAGATGGATAGTCGAGCCTTCATTTCACTAGAGTAGTTATGAACTTGGAAATATTTGCTCATACCCAACAGCCATTCTTCAGATTTCTCCCCCAATGTTCACTTCTCCTTCATAGGTTGGGGCTCTTATTTTTCTGAACTCCCCCTGGAGATTGTCATCACTTCTTTGTTTCTTTCTGCATGGAGAAAGAGAGTCATCACTGGAAGTACTGTGGTAATCTCCTTCTGGAGGTTCAGGGGTATGTTCTTCTTTTTCTTATTCTCTTAGGATGCTATCCTGTTTATGATAAGGTTCCTTATTGAACCTGTTTGTGGAATGAATGGTTTTTCCCTATGGGATTCTTCCCATCATGTCTCGTAGCAATGATTCATTAATTGCTTGTTGTTCCTTTCTTTCATTCAGACTATCCTCTCTGAGGATTTGCAAGTCTGCTTGAAGACTTTGTATGGTTTTCATCAAATTAGAATTCAGTTCCACAACTAGTTCTACTTCCTAGGTGGGGGTATTCAATTCCCCTTGTCGGTTGTCATCTTCTTAAGTGTTCATGATCTAAACTATACTTTTGAAATTCCTGAAATTGAAAATTTTTAATAACAAAAAAATATATATATATATATTTGTTTGTTAACAAAATTTAAAACATACTTTATTTTCCTTGCAACGAATGTCTGGTACACCCATTTGGTCTCTTAGTGTTGAAACTGGGCTCTAATACCACTTATAATGTTCCCAAAAATTGAAAAAAAATAAAAATTTATTAGGCTAGTCAAAACTACATATGATGGACATTATTTGAACTTGCACAATGTGCCGTACTCTATTTATACTGTTGTATTGTCGTAAGTTGTTCTTACGTCTTGCTTCCATATTTTTAGATGTGTTTATTAATGTATTTACTTCTGTTGTCATGATGTTGATTATTATGTTGTTCTATGGTTATGCATTGATGTGTAAGTTATTATTGATTGCGTACTTCATGGATTATAACATGTGCTTGCTGTCGTATACATGATTTTGAATTAACTTTGTTATTGGATAAAGGGGTGGAGTGGTAGGACTAGTTTCCCTTGTAACCACCTGAGAGGTAACAGTTTGTACTTGTCACATTGGGATTACTTAGTTCTGACAAACTAATGCATTTTTCTCCCCTTTGCGTCTAGGTGCACTTGGCGATGGAAAATTGTTTATAATGCTTAATAAGCATATTGTCTGTTTAGTCACTAGTACTCATTTCTACAGATCTATCCTAGTGACATTACGTTGATTGTTGGATGATAAATATACCAGGTGGGATAGTTTACTTTCCTATGTTGCACGATTTTTTGTGATTGTACTTATGGACTTTACGACCATCTCTTGGTCACTATTGCAGCTATTGTTAGATTTTTAACATTAAGCTAGCATTATTAGGATCTTTAACTAAGAGAATAACAAGCATAGTAATCAAACACAAGAAACAATGAACACAGTGTTTTTCCTCAAGGAAACCATAAATGGAGAAAACCCTGCAACTTCCTCATAGATAGAATCAACACCAAGGTGAGTCTTATAACCCTAGTGCCCCAGAACTGCAGGGACTTTAACCCTTGAACAATAGGAGGGTTACCCACAACGACTTGACATGACTTGTTTACATTATAGATCCTCCCGATCGGAACATCGGGGCATGACATGAATCAATTACATTACAGACACATCCCGGAAGAAACATTGGGGTACAAGACATAAGATACATAGGTGAATACATTTTGAAGTTACAATTACACCAACACTACCTCTTAACTAGGAAGGTATTCTTTTGACACAATTTTTAGCACTAGTCTTCTTCTCTGTATCGAATGGATCATCTCGACATCATCATATTCAAGTTTTCTTCATCTTCAAGTCTTGTTAGTCTTCAAGTCATCATCATCTTCAAGTATTATTCATCTTCAAGTCACCTTCATCTTCAATTCACCTTCATCTTCAAGTCTTCTTCATCATGGGATCTGGATCATCACAACCATGGGATCATCACTGCTGGATCATAACTGTATCATCATCAAATATGGATCATCACACTATCTAGATCATCATCACATCTGGATCATCACTTGATCTAGATCATCATCAAGTTTGGATCATCATCATTATCGGTGTTATATTTCGATTCTTCTCGTCACAGGAAGTTCTACAGAGCCAACCCTTTTTCATGATGGTTGTAGGCCTACCCTTCATGTAGGTCTTCATAAGTGCTTATATCTAACCCTAAGTTAGAATGTCCTGCCCAGCTCTTACATATGACCTCATCTTGTCAGAAAGGCATGCCCAGCACTCACATCTAACCTTATCTTGTCAAAAAGGCCTAGGACTCACATCTGACCATGTGTAAACACATCACGCCAGAATGGCTTAGCACTTATATCCGACCATGTGTGAACACACCGCATCGAAAGGGATCTGCACTTACATACGACCATGTTTGAAAACACTGCATCAGAAGGGATTAGCACTTACATTCGACCATGTTCGAAAACACCACATCAAAAGGGCTCTCAATTTTAGACTGAGGATTCCTGGTAACTGACCAGGTGCCTCCATTCTCCTAGAGAATGGCATCAGCCCTTATATCTGATCAAGTGGGAACACATCCCTCAATCAAATCAGAATGGCCATGCACTCACATCTGATCATGTAAGACTACATTCTATAGTCATATCAGAACGGCCCTCAATCCCAGACTAAGTTTTCCTGGTAACTGACCAGGTGCCTCCATTCTAAGAATGGCATTTAGCACTTACATCTGATCATGTAGGGACCAATCCTATAGTCACATCAAAATGGTTTAGCACTCATATCTTACATGGAAAGGACCAAATCCTCTCACCATGACAGAATGGCTCAGCCCTTACATCTAACCGTGGAAGGAACCTAATCCTCTCACCATGTCAGAATGGCTCTCGGTCTCATAATTTCCCTTGGAGGGAACCTTGATCTAGATAACACCAAGATTCTCTCTGAACTACTCAAACTTCACTCTAGCTAATGGATTTGTCAATACATCATCTATTTGTTCCTCCATCGCAACATACTGGAGCTTCATTGCTCCTCTCTGCACCATATCCCTAATATAGTGATACTTGATCTCGATATGCTTCGACTTGTCATGGAACACAAGGTTCTCTAAGAACTTCACACAACTCTAGTTGTCGAAATATATACAAGTAGCATCCATCTAGAGATCAAATAAATCAAACAGTAGCTTCCTCATCCATACTGCCTCACAACTAGCTGAACAAGTTGCAGCATACTCTACTTCAACTGTGCTCAATGCCACATAGGATTGCTTCCTGCAAAACCAAGATATCGCACCTAATCCCATACTAAAACAGCATCTTGAAGTGCTCTTCCTATTGATGGCATTGTCTACCCAATCTGAATCAACATAACCCTCCAGGTTAATCTTCTGATTTTCCTCATACTTGAGCCCATAGTCAACTATACCCTTCAGATACCTCAGAATATGCTTTACAGAAATCAAGTGAACATGTCTTGGATCTGTCAAGAACTGGCTTAAGGTGTTCACAGCAAAGCAAATATCTGGTCTCGTGTTCATCAGGTACATCAAGGACTCAATCATCTGACAATACATCATAGCATCAACCACTTCAGATGAAGCATCACTCAATAGCTTCAGGTTCGATGCCATAGGTGTGGTTATGGCCTTGTAGTCCATCATCCTGAATATCTTCAGAATCTCTACTGCATACTTCCCTTGTCCAAGGAAGATTCCATCTGCATTCTGCCACACCTCCATACCTAAGAAATAGTGCATCATACCCAAGTCCTTCATTTGAACTCGGTGGCAAGTTTCCTCTTCGTATCAGCAATCAACCCATCCATACCTGTTACAAACAGATCATCCACATATAGTAGGAGTATCAAATGGATTTCCATCTTCAACCTTGTAGTAAAGGTTGGAATCTGCGTTACTCTTGGTAAAGCCCAAACTAGATAGGAAACCATCAATTCGACCATACCATGTCCTAGGTGCCTATTTCAAACCGTACAGGGATTTCTTCAATCTGCATACATGAGACTCTCTATCATGTGTCTCAAAACCGAGTGGATGCTCCACATACACTTCCTCTTCCACTACACCATTCAGGAAAGCAGTCATGGCATCCATCTGGTGTATCTTCCATTTCATCACTACAACTAGAGCAAGTATTGATCTGATGGAAGTGTATCTGGCTACAAATGCAAAGGTTTCTTCATAATCTATTCCTTCTTTCTTAGAGAAACCATGAGCCATGAATCTTACTTTATGTTTCTCGATGCTGCCATCTGTAGCATGCTTGATCTTGTAGATCCATTCAAAAGTTACAATGGACTTCCCATCTGGTCTTGGGACAACATCCCAAACATTATTCTTAATTATCGATTGATACTCTTCAATAATAGCATCCTTCCACTCTTTTTCTTTTGTCGCTTCTTCATAGTTGGAAGGTTCTTTATCAATAATGTCACCATGGGGACTTCACTTAGTGAACCTCTCACATAGCACGTGCGATCATGGGATATTAAGGATTACCCTTAATTTTGAAAGATATTGATCCAAAATATTTTTGTTGAAACCCACTCCCAATACTTAAAATCTCTTCCCCACCCCTTTTTATAGCTCAATCCTTATAAACCACCCTACACAANCCCAATACCTGCAATATATTGGTTCAATTTTTGATAATTTTAAAACCCACAATATGAACTAACGTGATAGTATATTGGTCAACAAGTGAAGCCCCCGTGAATGTCACATAGTAAGGCTACGTAACTGGAACATGATCTAGTTCTCTTTCTTCCTCTGGGTGTTTCTTCTGAAGCTCCATATCTTTCTGCACCTTGGATAATTTCATGTACCCAAGCAAGTTTCCTCTTATGATGATTCTTCTCTAGAGGTGAATCTACAAGTTCTTGAGGTTCTTCTAGTTCTCTATCTTCTTCTTGAATTTTTTCGTTCACGATTGTATCATGAATTCTAGGTTCTCTCGTTTCTTCAAGTTCTTCAGCTAGTTTCTTCCTGGATTTGATGTAGGATGAATCTTT
This sequence comes from Pseudotsuga menziesii, assembly GCA_001517045.1. NCBI lineage: Eukaryota > Viridiplantae > Streptophyta > Pinopsida > Pinales > Pinaceae > Pseudotsuga > Pseudotsuga menziesii. Next base: position 13,541 of record LPNX010056750.1, on the reverse strand, counting down.
ATTAAATGTTACATCTCTACTAATGTCAATATTCTTGAACACTAGGAAGTATATTCTATAAGCCTTCTAGCTTTCAGAGTATTCCACAAATATACCCTTATTTCGTGAAGGATCCAATTTTGTCCTCTTCTCTTTTGGAATGTGAATGTACACTGGACAGCTGAATTTTTTGAGATGGGTGAATTTTGGTTTCTTTCCAGATAATAATTCTTCAAGAGTCTTGTTCTCGAGTACTCTGTGTGGAGTACGGTTCTATACATACATCGTTGTTCTAGAACCTTCTTCCCAAATATGCATAGGAAGATCTTGATCATGAAGCATTGCTCTTGCAGCTTCCATGATAGTTCTATTCTTCCTTTCTGCAATCCCATCCTATTGTGGATTATAAGGAGTGGACAACTCCCTCTTAATCCCTGAGTCTTTACATAGCTCTTTGAATTCATTGGAAGTGAATTCTCCACCATTATCTAATTGAAAGGTCCTGATCTTCTTTTCAGTGTGGTTCTCGATCAAGGCTTTGAATTCCTTGAACTTACTGAATACTTCATCTTTGTTCTACATAGAGTATATCCATGCCTTTCTAGAAAAATCATTGATAAAAGAAACATAGTATGCATACCCGCTTAGTGAACTTGATGACATTGGACTACATACATCGGAGTGGATGATTTCTAAGATTCCTTCTGCCTTGATTTTGCTACTTGGAAATGTCTTCTTTGTGTTCTTCCCTTCTGCACATCCTTTCCATACAACTTCATGTTTTGTCTGCATTTATGGGAGACCTTTAACATCTTTGCTTGCAAGTGGTAGTGCTCTGTAATGCACATGTGCAAGCCTTCTATGCCAAATCTCATTTGGTTCTACTAAGTCATGAACCAAAGCTTGTTTTGCATGTCCCTTCAATTTGTATAAGCCTCCTTCACATGATGACTTGACCATCTATAAATGCAACCCTCATTCCTTTTGCATATAATGCAGATATGGAGAGGAGATTCTTCTTTAGTCTTGGTACAAATAGTACTTCCTTCATTGTCATAGACTTTCCAGAGTCTAGCTTATAGGAGGATTCCCCACTACCTTTTATTTGATACTGGTAGTCATCTCCAAGTTTCACCTTGTGAGGTGATTCATGTTTAGATAATTTCACAAAGGATTCCTTGAATCCTGTCATGTGCTTGGAAGCACCACTATCCATAAGCCAATCATTGCTTCCATGTGTGATAGTTCCTATGGGAGCGGATATCAGAACATATTCTTCATCACTCGAAGAATCATCGCTGACTTGTCTGTTTCTCTTTGTGGAAGGTTCATCATCCTTTGCAGCATGAGCATGATGTCTTCTCTTATTTCCCTTATTCTTGTGAGAGCTACTTTTATTTTTAGGATAGTCTCTAGCAAAATGTCCTCTTTCATCACATGTATAGAAAATGTACTTAGACAAATCTCTAGGCTTTCTATAGTTATTCCTTTGATGAGAGTACTTACATTTGTGGTGGTTAGATCTGGATTTCTTGGATTGTACTATGAGATCTTTATCTTCACTTCCCATCTTTTCTTCTTGAGCTTCTTCTTGACAGCATTCTTCCCATAGTCTGTTGAACTTGACTAACTTCTTTCTGGCACAGATCCCTTAAATAAAGGAGTCTCATGATCTAGGGAGACCATTCAAGGTGGTCATTACAATCTTTGCATTTTCTACTTATTCATCTATTGCTTCTAGTTGTTCCTTGATCTGAGAGACCCTTGTAAAGTAAGACTGGATGGTTTCTGCATTTTGGATCTTTACATTCTTCAGCTGGTTTCTCATAGTCATCTTCATGTTTATGTTCTTCCCTTCAAACAATTTGGTTAGGGAATCAAACATAAATTTAGGTGTCTTTAGGGAGGACACATGTGGTATGAGGTGATCCTTGATTGAATCAACAATGATCCTCTTTGACATAACCAACTTCTTCTTATGTAAGGCCTCGGCCTCATCTCCCTCTAGAACTGGAACCTCCTCACTGATATAGGAGTCCAACTCATTTTCTTCTAGGACAAGGGAGATCCTATACTTACAGGCTTGGAAGTTATCAGCTCCCTTAAGCTTTTCATCAATATTGGTATGATGAGACATATTAACTAAGAACCTCAAATGGAAATACAAAATATTTAGATCTTACCAATTCAAGATGTCGGATCTGGATTTGGAGATGAAATCATGCAGTGTTGGTTCAGGAGCAGATTAGGGTTTTTCTTTTCCAAAGTTCTATCCAACCAAATGCTTTGATCTTTATCCCTAACTTCAATTTTGGGGAGGATATTAATCCAAGCCTAGGCTCACTGAAAAATTCCACTTCTGTGGAAAGCCCTAATTTTCGACAGTAGTGTCAAGTCCAAAACTAAAAAACCTCATAATTGGATTCTGCTTCAACAGAAAAATGCACCCTAAGGAGGAGAGTTAATCCAACATTATTTTGCTGAAAATATGTGGAAGAATATCCACAAAGTAGGAAGCCCTAGTTCCTGCAGCTGCAGAGTGTCTTCTTCTGAGGTTAGCTCTAATACCATGTTAGATTTTTAACATTAAGCTAGCATTATTATGATCTTTAACTAAGAGAATAACAAGCACATCAATCAAACATAAGAAACAATGAACACGATTTTTTTCCTCGGGGAAACCATAAATGGAGAAAACCTCGCAACTTTCTCAGAGATAGAATCAGCACCAAAAGTAAAACCCCAAAAATAGTAAGATGATCTCCCGACAGCAGCAACCTCTTTCTTCCTAGCCCTAGTGTCTTCTTCTTCCTCAGCTATACGCTACAACTGAGTGTGAGTGAGTGTGTGATAAATAGAAAGGCGCACTCTCTATTTATACTAATTCTCGACTTGACTAAAGCCAACTAGGGCCGACTTCACTAGATGAGTCTAATAACCCTAGTGCCCCATAATTGCAAGGAGTTTAACCCTTGAACAATAGGAGGGTTACCCACAATGACATGACATGACTTGTTTACATTATAGATCCTCCCTATCGAAACATCGGGGCATGACATGACTCAATTACATTACAGACACATCCCAGAATAAACATTGGGGTACAATACATAAGATACATAGGTGAATACATTCCAAAGTTACAATTACATCAACATTTATCATTTGTATGACACTTAGTTACTATGGTATAAAGGATTATAAATTTTTTTAATGCTTTAACCTAGTCTTAGTGTAAATTTTTAATAGTTGGAAAAGGATTTGTAAAAACATTGGCCTAAAGTATTACATGGCATATTTCATATGCCATGGACTTATGGCTTAAGGCATATGTAATTCGATACATAATGGGGTTTATACCTTTCACATTGATTTGGTGCAAGGTTTTAACATAGTGGCAATAACTATAGGATTATGGGTTTTGTAAATGTTAATAGAGGCTAGCGTGGAGACATCAATCCACCTTGGGAATAGTGTAAACCAAGCTTATGGCTTGGCTCATGTGATAGTTTGGTTTATTCAGAGCCTTGTTTCTTGTGCTCTACTCCTACATAGTGTGAAGGAGTGTGAGTTCGATGGCTTAACATGTATGTGGATGGTCTCGTTTATTAACATATTTTGTTGATTTGGTTTGGATATTTGTATACTTCTCATCATGACCTTTCTCTATGTTTGTAGGTTGCAAGGTGTGGTGAAAACAAGTCTGGTTCGTAGCTGTGGGAAAAATTGTTGGCAAAGCCATACCCATTTGGGTAATTCTGTTGTACAATTGTTTACTTGTTCCCTCATTAATTTGTGGTTAAGACAAGGTTATTTCTTGTTGTGGGTTTGGATGCTTGGCTCTGGTTTTCTAATGGCTACATTTTGGGATGGGGTCTGACCGTATTTTTTAATGGATACTGCACTTGTAATACAATGGGCATGGGGTTTTGCTTGTTGGGGTTTTAATGCCTTCGGGTTAGAACTTTAATTCAATGGGATTTAATAATGGGTACTCTATACAGCGAAAAAGGGCCTGGGTAACTCTCGATAGGCTCTATGTATTTGTAAATAAGTTTTGATTATGTTACTGGCGGTGGCACCATTGCTTGCAATTGTGCAATGGCCGAGTTTGAATGACTGTGAAACTCCTTATTGATTTTGTAATGACTATGTTTATATATACATGCTTCATTTTCATACTGTGTCGATTTCATGTATATTACTCTTAATGGACTATGTGGATTCGCAAACATTTCTTGGGTTATTTGTATAGGTGAATGCATGATAGCAGTATGGCTTGGAGGCAATGCCATATATGGAATTGGTGTTTCCTTCCATTGTAGTTGCGATAGCGTATTGGATAACGACTTATTGTTTATGTTTATGTTGTGTATTTAAAGATATAAGAGTCTACTATGGGAATAACCCTTCATTGGTAGTCGTCACTATTGCAAAACATTGACAGAGTTGTAGCATTGATATTTTTATTTAAATGTTTGGTTATGTCAGAGGCCGAGGGCCATAGTTACAACTGTTGGTTGTTATAATGTCTTAATTAACTCACCAAATATTCACTTATCGACCGAGGTTGGTAAAATTCAAGTTGACACAAAGTATATGCGAAGGTAGAGGGGTTCTTAGGGTGTCCTGGAAATATTTTAACAAAGAAAAAATTGAAATCTCTTTCAAAATGAAAAACCGAGTCAAACTCCTAGAAATTCAACTATTAAGATCATTAAACCAAAATAGAATATTAGACTAGAGCAGTATCAACCTATACTACTCTATTCTATAAACAAATACTGAAAGGTAAATATATAAACAATACTACTCTAAGAAAATAAACTACTTATTAATTAACTATTCCACTTCTTAATCTATAAATTAGAACGCTTCATAAACAACTTCAAAAACTAACTATACAAGGAATTATAATATTGGAAACAATATTTGAACAACTGGATATACTTTAAGACCTTTAACAATTAAACTATACATGCAACTAATGAATGTACATAACAGTTAAACCAAACTATCTAGTTCCACTCTCTTTGAGGATTCTAATGATATGCATTCATTATGTTTGAAACTAGAGAAGGAGTAGTGTCAAAATGGCTTTCAAAAAAAGTAAAGAAACTAAATGGGATTAAATCTAATTTAACTTCTACAAATATGTGCAAACTAAGGAATTCCCAATTGCAGGTGATGGTAAACATAGTGATTTTTACATAAGCAAATGACTCTTAACTAAGAAAGATGTTATGAACAACTAATCTATTAATTAAGAAACAAAATTCTTTTTAAGGATCACTTTTATAAATAAACAATTCTTATATGAAACGAATGTAAGGGAAATCTAACTTATAAACAAGTAAAAACTTAATAAAGAAAACTTAATAAGGAAGCAAGTAGAAAACTTAATAAAGAAGCAAGTAGAAAATTTAATAAATAAAGCTTGATTAAGAAGCAAGTAGAAAACTTTATAAAGAAAACGTGATTAAGAAATCTCCTCTAAATCCTATTCTACAATTCTTTTCAGTCACACCACACAATAAAGGAAATAGGTCCTATTTCTATGATCAATTTACAAAGTATCAGTGTGCTTCTCTAGAAATTAACATATCTAACCCTAAAATCAATATACACAAAGAAAAACTATACTAGAGATATAATTATCAAATGTTATGACAATGATAAGTGAGGAAATCAGAAACAAAAGAAACAGAACAAAGCATAATTTAAAGCATACTAAGGTAAGAGGAAGTGAAAGATAAGGATGGAAATTGATAAATACTTTGAATAATATAATCTAAGGACATACTAGTAAATATAACCATTATCTAATTACCAAAACAGAACAGAATTCAAAAGCCAAAGAAACAGAACCTTTAAACAAGCTTAAAAAATGGGAATATTAAAGGTTGAACGAAGGGTTCGATAACAGACTAAACAGATGGTCTGAATGATAGGCTAAATAGGCAGTCTGAATGACAGTTAGTATAAAGAAAATAGTGGAAAATGGACTAAATTACTTAATTATCAGCTGATTTTGTGCATATGAAAACAAGATGCATAAAGGACAATACGTAGACTTATTCAGTAATCGAACTAACAATAAAAAGACTTATGCTAATTCATGATTATAAGGAAACTATTGCATTATAAACAAACTAAAGTGTAACCCAAGTAAATTTATAACAAAGGAAGAGTTAACAGAACTAAGCCTATTGTAAATTGAATCTAATATGTAAAGCAATTCAGATCTATGTAACTATCAATATAAAATTAAACAATAAACTGTAAAAATACTGGAAAGGAAACTAACTATGCATGCAACTGATTATTTGATTCTGGAAATGAAACTATATTAAAAGTAGAGTGATACTCACAATAAAACACATGCTACATGAGATAATAAAATAAACGATTACAGGAAACCAAAATACATAAGCAAACTGGAAATGAAACTATACTAACTTCCAGAAAGGAAATGATGAAAATACACACAGAAATGGAGACCACTGGTTGTTGAGGGGCCCTCTCAGCAATTAGGGTTGCACTTCAATCAATTTCCCATAGAGACAAGAACATAGATAAACAGCAAAAATACAACTTATATTAAAATTCAGAACAGTGTTACATCTTTTCTCTTCTAACGTCAATTGATTAACATGATAATTATTATTTTGCTTAGAGGCAGGTATATATAACATTTACAAGGATGAGCAGGTCGACCCTTTCAGTGGTCTACTGCTACTAAATTATTACAAACAAATTACCATATGACAACGCACAGTCATTCTCCTGTTCTTTCGCGCGGCGGTTATACTCACGCGGGCTACGACATATAGTTTCTTGTTGACATGGGCATGAGTTGTGGTGTTGAACAGGGAAGGTAGGATGGCGATCCTTCTAGAGCAAGGGTCATTCAATAATCAGACGCATGGACAACAGAGAAAATGAAAACCATTCTATGCTTTAACGTTTGGGAATATGCCAACAAACAGTGTGTGGTTTGATCGGCAGGCTGAATGGTGAGTTGGATGTGATCTACGCATATCTAGTGTGGGTGTGTGTCCAATATTAGCTCATGTAAAGACTATGAATTGCAAAAAAATTTCATATATCAAACATATAATTTCCAAATATCATCAAATTGATAAGTAAAATCATGAAATAATAAGAATAAACCAGAATTTGCATAAATCCTAAATGCATTCGTACCTGAGGCTGAATGATAAGCTATATGATAGGAATATATCAAAAAGATGACAAAATAGATTTCAAAAGAGTAATTTACCAATCAAAAATAGTGAAAAAACTGGGATCAACAACAACATGTATATTTTATATGGGCCTTTTCAACCGCTGTGTAAAGAATTTATTTTTAATTACAGCATGTGTATATGTAATATAGTGTGGATTTTGATTTTTGGAAGAGTTAAAGCATGAGGAATAAATTAATTATCAATTCCTACAGGATTTGTCACTATGGATTTATAAATAAAATAGACCCTACATATATCGATCCTGTGTCATTTACTCTGACGAGGGTTTAAACTTATATGGATGTGATTTGGACTTAATGCCCACAGGAATCGTTCCTGTGACCTCTGTGCAATTTTTTTTTTAATGAATATTGTACTTAGTATTGGGGTTTCTTTATTGCGTTAGTATTTTCGTTATGACATGTGAATATTTATAACGTGGTTTGTAAGTATTTAAGGGTTTGATTTGTTATATTTGCAATGGATTATTTATGTGGATAATTGGTTTATTGTATTACCAATTCGTGGATGTAGTTGGTAGTAACATTATATAGTTTGTTTTAATTATGGAATATTGGTGAAGCATAAATCATGGTCCATTAGATGGTCTCGATACTTGGATTGTAGCTTTGATTTATGATAATGTTTGATTAACGAAGAATGATAATGTTTATCCTTTTTCATAGTAGGAATATAATGATACAGACCCTAAGAGGTCTTCGTTGGTTTTTATCATAGCTTTAATACTTTGAATTTATGATTATTCTTAGATATAGAATACTTAGTTTATAATATTTCTTAATTAGGTTAGATTTCTGTTTATACATGATATTAGTTAACTGTATTTTATATTTATGTTTTGTTTAAACCTTAATATGAATTAGTCCTTTACTTCTAAACATATCTCTGCTGGAAATATGAAATCTGCCAGTAGAGTACATAGGTAAATAAACACACAAGCCCTATTAAAAAAATTCCTAGGTCTTAGGAAAAACAAAGTTTAAGGTGTAAATAAAACAAAACTGAGTATAGCATAAATAAATCCTAACTATTTCTTAAACAATAATTAATTTAGAGACATGGGGTTTATACATAAATTTGTAAACCCATAGATATTTCTGATAGAAAAAAATTATAAACATAGGGTTAGAGATATAATCATAAAGACTTGCATATTTTGACCAGAGATTATACTAGATAATGAAATAGGAATTCAAGAACTCATACCTGAAAGTGAGGCTATTCCAATGCCTGAAACCTACACACTCAAATACCCAGCATTAACAATTCATAGGAAGATATGACCTCTTTATAGATGACCAAATCACTTGAGAACTACCACGTTCCACCCAACCATGACCCAGAACCATTCATGGTTTTAATCCAGATCCCCACGAGATGATTCTAACATGCAAGTATATTAGAGCTCCTAAGGTAAGACTTCCCTAACTGGTGTATCAGATCTGGATCAGTTCTCATTTTTCATCTTAGGAAAATTTTCTCCAAGAACTCTCTTGAGAATAATCAATAAAAATAATGACTCCAAAAATATGGAAGAGATCCCCAAGCCTCTCTTTGGCTTGGGAAATTATAGACAGACTTTTCAATCAAAGAGGCAATTAAATCAAGAATCATTTGGTTTCTTGATTTTACCCTTTTTTTTATTTAGTTTAGGTACCTTTAATATTTTAACTTAGGAACTTTTAACTAGTTCCTAATTGGACCTTTGTAGGTATTATAATATTTAATTTTCTCTTAGTAATAATAATAATATATGGAACTTTTCCTTCTTTCTTACATTATTAATATAATTACTATGCGTACTCTTTATACATACCCTGTATAAAAATATATAATAATATGTTATTTGTTAACATTTGTCTTAGGGTATCACATATTGTGATCCCTAAACTTATGACACTTTCTTCATTAAGGTCATCAGGTAGGTGGTTATGTCTACTATGCTAGGAAACTCTAAACATCCTTGCATGTTGGATTACCTCATATAACATGGTAGTTCTTCAGTACTTGATGAGATATAGAAATTCAAAATTTCATTTAATCACTTCTAAATAAGTCAGATGAGATCAATATTTTACTCGAGTCGTTTTCACTCAGGAATCATTAATTCTTTTCACTAACTCCTAGCGCTTATCCGGATTCCATACTCAATGCTATAAACAGGGAGTTACAAACTTAGTGCAATTCTAGAGCTCCTCTCTCAACACTAATTCTAGGATCTACTTGTAGGATACACCTAGGGATACAATGGCCAAGGATCCAATGTTCCAAATCTTATGCTCAACATCAACATGGAAGGCTCCAGGGCTTATTCCCAACACTTCCAATTTATCTTTTCATGTGTTCCAGAGCTTCATGCTCAACACTAATGTCTCAAAACTCATGTGCTCCAGATCTTCTCACTGAACACAAATATAAGTACTCATGTGCTCAAGAGATTCTTGCTCAACACAAAACATCAATTTACCCATGTGCTACAGAGCTCCTTTCTCAACACAAAACATCTCATCAACCATGGACTTCGGGGTCCACACCCAACACATATCATATGTAATTGGTTTACACCCAATATATCAAACAAATCATCATCTTCATATGCAGTGGAGTCTTTGACCCAGTATATAAAAATAAAACATCAATATAACATCATAATCAATGGGGCTCATGTGCATAAGTATTAGGTCCAAAATTCAGGATATTACATCCCTCCCCGCTTAGAACAACACCGACCCTGGTGTTCTAGGAGTTCAGAATGAAGTCATGAAACAAGGTGGGGTAAGCCTTTCCCACGATGGCTTCATTATCCCAAGTAGCCTCATCAGATTCAAAGTGCTTCCATTGCACTTTCAACTGGACTATGGTGCACTTCCTAAGCTGCACCTCTCTTTTGTCCAATATATGAAGAGGTTCAGGGGAAAATTTCCCTTCAAGCTCCTCCTGTAATAACGACCAATCAATCACATGTTTAGTATCATAAACAAAATCTTTAATAAATATGCATGGAAAACATTATGAACTCTTATGTGAGTGAGTAACACTAGTTCATATGCCACTAGCCCTCTCTTGGCCAGTATCTCAAAGGGTCCACAAAACCTAGGTGCTAACTTACTGCACCTTCCCAAGCTCAATGAGCTCCATTTTGATTTTACTTTCAAGTAGACACGGTCTCCTATATGATAATCTTAATCTTTTCTTTTCTTATTCTCATAGCTTTTCTGGCAGTCTTGTGATTTTTTAAGGTTCACCTGGACCTTGGTAACCAACTGTTCCAAGTCCTTTAACAAGTCATGCCCTAACATGAGCTGATCCACTAGGATATCCCAAGCAACTATTGTTCTAAACTTCCGTCCATAGAGTACCTCAAAGGGGCTCATCTTGGTGGATGTCTAATAACCGTTGTTATATGCAAACTCTGCGAGATCCAGGTAGTCTTCCCACTTGGTGGGGTTGTTCATGACATACATCCTAAGCATGTCCTCAACAATATAGTTTACCCTTTCTGTCTGCATGTCTACCTGTCGGTGATAAGGAAATACTAAAGTTCAACTGCGTCTCTAATCCAAAGTATAAATATCTCCAAAAGTTTCCAGTAAAATTAGTACCTCGATCTGAGATGATTGCCTTGTGTATCCTGTGCAATCTAAATATCTCCTTCAAGAAGATATAGGCAATGTGTACTGCCTTGTAGGTCGACTTCAATAGAATGAAATGTGTTGCTTTTAACAATTTGTCAACTACTACAAAGATAGAATCATTGTGTTTCTTACTCTTAGTGTTGTAAAGGAAAGTGTCCTATGGCTAGGGTTTAAGAGGCCATCAACGTACTGGGGTTGAAATAGAGATGCACAATGTTCAGCAAGTATATAACAGCAAGTTTCAGAGATGAGAAAGATCCACACCTGATAAACTGAAGGCTGGTCCAATCTTTCTCTTCAATCCTCTCCTTGCTCCTCTCGCTCCAAGAGACCTGCAAAACAAGTTATACCTTCCTCAAACCATTATGACCACATATAAACAAATGATAACCAAATAAATCTGAAATAATAATCTGATTAACATCATCACATGATCAAAAACAGAGATTCAATCACATATTGAACAATGATTTGGGAAGAAGAAGGACATCACATCTTTATTAATCTTGAAAACAAGTACAAATATACCTTCTCTTCAAGTTGGCACCTCACGAAACCTTGATCTAGATCTGCTGCTTCTCTTCTCCAAAGAACTCAGCCTCCAAGCTCTGCAACACAAGGGGAAGACCTCTAGGGCAAAGGTGTGGGCAAAGAGAGTCCCGATTCCTCCAGCATAACAATGCAGAAATTCCAAGTCCCCTTTCATGAACCTCCCTACCTCTATTTATATGATGAAGAAGAGTTAGGGGCGAAGCCAAAGTGGTTACAACTGAAGGAGTCAGTTGTATAACTACCCAAACTAACTCAAAAGGCGTGTTTTTATGTTTTAATGTTGAGAAACAGATGCGCGACTCTGAAGGAGAGCAACCCGCGCATTATGCGCAAGTTCCTACAAGAGCAACCCGCGAATATATGCATGCGCGACTTGTAAAACACAAGAGTCGCGCATGATGCGCGGGTTGCACATAAGGAGAGTCGCACATACACAAAAATTGCATTTTTAAGGTATTTCTGGGCATTTTCAGACTTTGGTGTCTTCTGGAAAGTTTTAGCTAACTGAAATACCTTTCCAATGGCGCAGAAATAAGGTCAAACGGAGTTACAGAACTCAAGATACGGGTCCTCCAATATAGGTGTTTTTTCAATGACTTTCAATGACTTTCATGAAACAATGGGAAAGTGGTCACAGGCAGAGATGAAGGCAGAAATGTATTCCATAATAAGCCAAGCTATAGTATTCTAGGCAAACCTCAATCCATAAGTGTCCTTTTGTGCACCGACATAAGAAAAGTTGGCACTCAGACGGAGAGGTGCCATTCTGGTGTATAACAGATGCCCCCTAATGTGTGAGGTTAGAGGGGAAGACGATAGCCGAAATACATTATAAAGGAAACAACTGAGTATGGAGAGAGCAGAGAATCCAATATCAAAAGGCTCGAGTGAAGGTACCTGTAAGAGAGATAAATGTCAGAAAAACTGATCTCTGGTACATACAAGTCCATATACAAAACATCGCCATAAGGATACAGGCGGATCCAACATATGTATAACTGATGAAACTATCATGGTCGCTCAATATGCAAAAAGGTGCCATATCAAATCTAAAGGAGCCATGGCCACAAATGAACAAGGTGGATCCATGCTCAACAATCGATCATAGCCACAAAAATACAAGGTGGATCTATGTCTCAACAAAATGTCATATAAAGTATAACAAGGTCTTGTGCAACTTGGGCAATAGAAAAATGACAATGCTACTGTCAGTCCCAAGTTCTTCAATCCAAACCGCCCAAAAAAGGTACGAATCCTAACCATGCGAATAAAGGAGCTGAAGTCGAACATGAAGGAAACCGTTTGATTACCGGTCAATAATGAAAACCGTTAACAAACGTGAGGGAAACCACCATTAATGAAAATGGTCCCCAAGGTACCTAGTACATTCTAACAAGTGTGATTACAAGGACTTGAAGTCGAACACTTGAAGAATCCATTGAGTAGGAGACATTAAGGTATTCCCAACTACCCAATAGCGAGGGAAATTGCCATTGAGGACAACAATTCCCAAGGTACTGTCATAAAACTCTAAATCTCGTCCCCAGAGCAAGATGTGTTGCAGTCGATAGGAAGAGATCCGTTGGAAGGAAGGCATTAAGGCATCCTTCATCATCCAACACGTGGTAGCTCAAAGACTAATTGGATCTGGAATTGGTACTGAATTTCGCAAAAAGGACCGCTGAAGACATGATGTAATGAACTGATACCAGGGAATGGCCGACACAAAAGGTCAAGGCAACTGCAGAATGGCCGACAAAGGTTTAATCCTTGAACAGTGAGCACGACACAAAAGTGACTTAGGCAGCTTTTGACACGAAATAGGACCAACGAAACCAATCTACAATGTAGGAGACATTGACAGATTCCCCATAGAATTGGAAAAAAGACCAACTGGAGGAGTAAGAAACTCTAAATCAGGATAAGGTCAAAAGACTAGGACCCAACTGTTGATAGACTCAAAACTGGTGCTTTGTTCAAGGAAACAAGACTTGCTACCACGATATAAAAAGACATGGAAATAAACCTTCCCCTTCCCCTCTTTCTTGTAAAGGTTTAACGAGTCCAAGAAAGCAAACTCGGGACCATCTTCATTTTTTGACAA
>LPNX010056741.1:0-15480 GCA_001517045.1 Pseudotsuga menziesii | reverse complement strand
GCTTTTAGTGGGATTTTCAGGGAAATATGGTAGGTAAATGGACGAATGAGCCATGAAATGGGGTAGATGAGGTAGTTAACCATTTTTGGGTGTTAACAGGGATAACTAGTTTCTAAAGTATCACTAGTGAAATGATCTTGAGAAAACGGATTTTCTCGGCTAGCCATGCATTGGCGGCCCTCCATCTAGAACCAAAACATTTGATGCCTAGAAAATCCCAGGTATTGACAGTAGGGATTCTCACCAATAATCGTCCCCAATTAGATCGCTTGTTGTCTGGTATGGGGAATCCATTTGGTTAACGGCTCGGATACCATAAGATTAAAAGAAAGTTTAAATTCTATTTACCGGTTGCGGCCCGACCCACCGCTCATGTATTTTATGTTTATATAAATGGTATCCAAGTGCCTAGTTTAAATGCAATTTAACAGGAAACAAAGGCTTCACAATGTGATGCGTAGGTTCTTACCTCTTTTCTTATCCCCTTTGTCCTTGAACTATAGAAAGAAAATACCAGCTACTCTAAACTATCTAACCTATCCCCAGGGAGCAATATTATTATTTATATGAGTAACGTGCTGCATATTTGCACAAGGAATTTTACAGATAGCTGATAAATTCAGAATACATAAACATAATAGAAAAATTAACATAGAGATAGCTCAGTGTTTGTTACAACATTCATTACTCATTGGTTGTATAATATTCATAACAAGAAAATGAAATCATTCACAACATAGGAATATTCCAAAAGTTAGAACGATCTCACAGATTTGTGTATTAACCTAAAGCATAAATAGTTCCATATCCAGGCATATACACAACATGCATTTGAAACTTAAACAACACCTTCTCCAACAGAATTTTGAACCTCTTTATTATAACAAAAACTAGTTCTTCTTACAACAAGTAGTTCACCATAAGAAATCTAGAAAAGTCCTCTTCTCATTCAATCTATCTATATTTATACATTACAAAATGGCCTTTGGTCTCCCTGCCCTTTGGGTTTCTTTAACTTTCAGTTACATAAAGTTTGTCTCTAGTGTATTCAAAAATAAATATATAATATTACAAATATATCCATGTGTCAATAGGACAAACTACTTAAGTGGATCCATTGAGACTACTTATGAATTGCTTCCATGCTGAAGCATCTGAGGTAATTGTCTCAAACTCTGTGGGTTCTAAAAATCTGACTGTGACCTCATGTTTTTCCAACTGGCCCTTTATGTCTGCTACTCTCGCAGGGGTCACTCTCAGCAAATATTCTAGTAAACAGTTACTAATCGCTGCTTGGGCAACTAGAATCTTTACCACCTTTGTATCTAAACCTTTAACTAGCTGAATCATTTTAACTCATCCTCTTGTAGCTTATCCTTCAACTATTTTAAGTGTTCTTCATGCTTTGGAAATCCTTATAGCCTCTGCAGTGAAGGAGCCAAACATTTTTTATGAGTTATAACCATCTTCCTGAAAAATTCTGCACATTTCTCTATTGTCTTTTCCACTGCTTTCACCAACCTCTCAGCAGCTTTACTGCTGAAATCCACAATATCATATTCAATCTGCAACTTTTCTGGACATTTTTTAGGTGTGTTTTCTAGGTGCTCTGCATTTGTTTCTAACCATGTCAGCTGGCCTTGTAGGATCTCAACAATTTCCTAGGTTATGTTCCTGTTACCGACTTGGTATCTTAATAGATCAATTCCACCCTTTCTGTGGGGGAGCCTTCTGTATCTGAGTCATACTCTATGATCTTTTCCTTCTTTTTCCCTTTCTTTTCCATCTTTTCCGGCATGAGCTGTGACTGCAAATAACATAAAATTTGTTTCAGCATTTCACATTTTCTAACAAAACTATGCATATCATGAAATGCTAGCCACACTACTTCTAAAACATAACTTAGCAACCTGCCTTACCCCACCATTATCATCCATCAAGACAGGGAAAACAAACTTCAGTGCAACGAGGGAAAACTTTGGTAATGGAAACCTTAAGACATGGAGAGTTCGACTATGACATCTATGGCTTTATAAAAATGGAAAATAAATCTAGGCACATGAAACCCTTCTTCCTACAGTCATGAAAATACCCTCCATATCTCACAACCCACAGGCAGTGTTCCTAATCTCGATGGTGGTGATGCCCTAGGTTCAAAGACATCTGACTCAACCTCTCGCAGCAGGAAGATACTATAACAAACCCAAAACCTAAAAGTTTTGCTATAAACGGGGAGAACCGGGTAAACTCCATGACGGAAAAAAGCTCGGGCCTCTGGAGACTCATCATGATCTAACAGGTCTGTGGGTGAAAAATGCCTCCAAACAGACTAGTGAGTTTCTAAGAGTGTGTAATGTAGGTAGGGTGAGCTTAAATTCTAAAAGGAAACGACAAAACCTAAAATTGCAAGGGGTGAGCCTTATTTAAACTTAAAACGAAAACCTACCCACCCTTTCTCAACAAACCAACAACTGACACCTTGAAAAATCTCATTTTAAAATACCAATTAACAGCAGGCATACGAAAACCTACCTGGCAGGAGATGGAGCTCGACACACAATCATGGATTCTTGCATATATGTGCCACGTAAGCTTCGACAGAAATCTCCACTAATTATGCGCAGTCTCGAACAGGATAGAAAATCATGATTAATCACTTAAGAACTCACCGTAAATGGTAAAAAATACCCTCTATGGCGTATAAATATATATAACAGGTTAAAAGTCCATTAAAACGGTTGGTATTTCCTTTAAAGCCGACACGTGCGAGTTTTAAATCCTCTAGGCACCAAAATACAGCTCATTGAGTGGCCACAGATAAGTCATTTCAAGAACAACCCCGACAACGGCAGCTCGACAAACCCAAACCCAACCGCAACCATCGGCTTAAAAACTATCAACATGCCTGCATTCCTTTTGGGGCTCGACGATCCAAACAGTGTCGAGAAGAAATACGCATGACAGCCATCGTAGTGGCTCCAAAATTGGAACGTCTCCGCCGAAGCGAGCCTGTGGTAAATCGGGATATTGCAAAAATATTTCTTCATCATTGTAGCAAAGAGATGGACATCCACTCAACGCAGCGGGTCGTAAGGCTCGGGTCTGGAGGGAAAACACGCCCGCAGCAAAGAAACCATAACTCCGCCCGATGAAGCGGAACAAAACGAATTGGCAGGAAGCCCGATATTCAAAACACGGTCCTACCCGTCGTTGCAGCCTTGGTCTCCAGAAACTTCTGCTTTAGCGGTTTGAAAAACAAGATCGGTCCACTGTTGCGGTTAAATGTTTAGAGAACCTCCACTATGACGGATCCCTTAAAAACAACAAAATGCAATAAAAACAACAGTCATTGTAGCGGCTCCAGACTTGAAATACCACCTATTGTAGCTGACTATACATCGGGTGGTTGATCATGAAGATGCTTCCGCTGTAGCAGCTCCCAAGGAAATTTCCTGACTTAGTAAAAAAACCAAAAACTTGAAACTTTCCCAATGATGAAACAAATCATAAATGCAGGATCTCAAAAACAAAAGGCCTAAGAAGCCAAAAACTAAACCTTTAAGAGGGGGGCCCTAAAAACTGCTCAAAATTGTTTTTGGGGTGGTAGTTGCAGTAACAACAGGTAGGTTAGTATGGTATGATGTTAGTATCATAGGGTATGATGTTATTATTGTAGGGTATGGTATGGTATATTAGTATGGTATGGTATGTTAGTATGGTATGATGTTAGTATGTTATGGTATGTTAGTATTGCAGGGTATGGTATCGTATATTAATATGGTATAGTATGTTAGTATGGTATGATGTTAGTATCGTAGGGTATTGTAGGGTATGATATGGTATGGTATATTAGAATGGTATGGTATGTTAGTATGGTATGATGTTAGTATCTTTAGGTTTAGATCAAATTAGATTGGTTAGTATCATTTAAGTAGAAACCAAAATAAGCAATAACATAATAATAAAACCCTCAAGGAGTTTGGTCTATTGGCTACTCCAAGTTCTATTGTTAAGGTCACAGGTTCAAATTCCTAGTGCAAAACGATGGGTGCAAAAACTCCAAGTTCTGTTAAGGTCACAAGTTCGAATTCTTCAGTGCAAAAAAGATGATTGCATGTGAAGTGTCAAAGAAGGTTGAATAAGCTGTTCAAAGGTTATAGTGGTAACCACAAGAATAAACCCAATATCAAGCAAGTACATAACCAACTTGATTCCTTTAAAAAAATAAAAATAACATAATAATAAAAACTCAACAACAGAACCTCAAACAATTAAAGAAAAAAAGGGTCCTTCTTATCTTGAACAACATCCTTCTCATCTTGAACCAAGAATCTAGTCCTTCTTATCTTGAACATAGCCTTCTCATATAAAAAATCAACAACAACCTTCTTATCTTGAACCAAGAATCTGGTCCTTCTCAAATTTTGTTTCAATCAAGAAAAGGATGTCTTTAGCAAAGCCAACTAGTTTCATACTTTATGCGGAGCAGAGGTTGTGATTGGTCCGAGGCTTTTCTTGCTCCCAATAAACCCTTGGACAATGATTCCTTGGGTATAGTTTATCACAGGGGTAGCCTCCTTTTCTTGTAGTTGTAGAATTAGCCCATCCCCAAAGTTGTTCATCAAGGCAAAAACCCATGTTTTTCATCTCACGTCCAAGACCATAACACCATAATCTTTCTAAGATAATTCACTTTAGTTCATAGGCACAGGATCTCTTAGTCGTGAGACTGATTATGATTAAGTTATAGTCATGATAATTAAGTAGGATTTCTACTGTTTTGATACCACTGTTAAATTATTAAGAAAGAAAATGTGCAGTAAATAAGAATATAAAAATAATTGACTAAAAAGACTCACAAATTTGTTTCATTAATCAATAACACACAATATTACATATAGAGTACGTAATGCATAAATAACCTATAATTGTTCGAGTAAAATAATTAACTTAAGTTAGAATATTCAACAATGATCAGGAAGACAAGCCTATATTGCTACCAAGAATTTTGAAAAACATAAAAAAAAATAAAAAAAACTTGGGGTGAGTGTAATGGCGTTGCATGTATCCTCTACAATTTAACAAAAACACCAAAAAACAATTATTTGTTGGTTTTTCTTTTTGGGTTTCTCCAGTAATCTTTTAATTGCTTGTGTGATTGAATGTTTTGTTTCAGTGTATTATCACGTGAATTTCATTTCATAGAAGAGTAAAGCCCACGCACATAATTGACTTTCTAAGATAAGTCTCTCTGCATCTATTATTGTTTGTTGGGTTAGTTAATTTATGTAGTCACCGTGTGCACCAAATGCAATAGAAAATATGACATCATACCTTCCATCTAAACTTTCCAATTGCTTGATCATTTGATTGAAATATATGTTGAGCATGGTGTAAATCATAAGTCACATTGCTTGATCATTTGATTGAAATATATGTTGAGCATGGTGTAAATCATAAGTCACATCCTAGAGTTTATTTTCTTATCATGTGTTGCATTTAACCATATGTTATAACCCAAATTGGAGGAAGCCATCGCTCGGATCTGTTTTAGTAAGACAAGTTATCAAGAAATACACCATTGAGACCATGTGTGTGATTATCTACTTATTACCAGCTTTGTATATCACTAGTTTTGTATGGGTAGATAGTTATAAATTCATGTGTGATATCAAATGTTTACGGTGATATGGGGATAGTGGTAACAATAATAAAGTATTTACATGTAACCATAATAAAGTGTTTATATTTCTGGTTATTAATTGCTTGAATTATGGCTTTGAATATGTATATGATGGTTTTAGTGTTAGGCTGGAATATTGTAGTATTAAAAGTGTTATTTGGTAGTCAATTGATATGAAATCTATTTGAATTTTTATTGGGAATTAGTTTTGGTACGACAAAGCAAAATGAATCAAATTTAAATAGAGCTATTTATTCATGCATGTTGGTGAATAGAAAGTAAAGAAGCTTCAACTAAATTTAATTGTAAAATACAAAGACACTAAAATTTAAAGTATGCCTTCAAGATATGTGTTGGAAATATAGATGGGCTTTAAGGCTACCATTTAGAAATCAGTGAAAGATGCTCTTCTCATGTGTTTCCTGCAAAACATATATATTAGGATTGTGGACCACAACCTTTTTTATAAATTGTCACAATCAACAACTTGTTATTTAGGTTGAACCCTAAATAAGAATATAATTGTTTTTAGGGGACATTTTAGTTTCCAAAGAATTACATCTCTAATCCACATTATCAATAGTGTAAAAAGGAAAGACTTACAAACTCCAACCTCTTCACCCAACCACCAAGTTGTCCTAGTTTCTTTGTTGTATTCCACCCTAAAACCCAAACCCTCTATCTTCCCTATCATGTACTTTTGATAAGCAATGTATATCCTTGGGATAGTCTAGGAGCATTCCCCCAACATCTAGGGATTTGTGCCATTTCTTAGATCCTTTTAGCACTTGTTATAAGCCATGCCAATTTATTACCAATGATGTCAAAGGAATCTATTATTAATCTCCAATGTGCGAATCTATGATCCCCATTAGCCTTTTTGGTTGGAAAAGAACCATTTAGAGAGATCTCCCTTGCTCACTAGAAATATTTTATCCTTTACACATTGGTGATACATTTTCTAGATTGAGCAATAAGAACATAGAGCTGGTCACTCCAATGGTCTCTCGAGGGCTTCTCTTTCAAGCAACGAGTGGAAGACCTAATACTCAATGAGAAGCCTTATTTAGAGAGTTTTCCTTTCCTTGTTTGGAATATGCATCTCTTTTCTCACCACTTTGATATGTGTCACCCATATTGTTCAATATGCAGATAGTGTTGGTTTGTTATCAAGCATAATCCTCAAGTAAACTGCACTTCAAAATTCAATCTCCCTTTCTATCTTGACAAATTCATTCTTTTTCTCAACACTTTGGTGATATGACTTCCATTTTGAACAACTAACATAAAGTATTGGTCTCTAGCCCCAACCCTAGGGTTCCTCTTTCAAGTAGTCATTCTAAGAATTCACACTAGAGAGATTTTCCTTGCTCATCAAGCAATTTTACCTCTTTACTCAACACTTTAGTGATATGTTTCCTAATTCATGAGCACGCCCACCAAAGCACCAATACTTGGTGAAATCTATACTTCAAAGCTCACCCCTTACTTATTGTGGCTCATTAATCTTATGGATATATATAAATGAGCTTAGATCCATCTTAATTCCAAATCATTTAAGCACTATTTTCAATTATCTTATTAACCCTTACTCTTAAGATTTTAAACATAAATTTATATTAAGACAAGCTCAACTATCTAATATTATTTAAAGAAAATAAAAAATATAAAACAAAATAAATAAAAAAGCAAAATAATGAGTTATTAACCATTGTGATAACCATATTTTAATTTTAATAATAACTATTTTATTTTAATATTACAACCTAACCAATTAACATAACCATATTTTAATATTACAAACTAACCAATCAACATAGCCATATTTTAATTTTAATAAAATAACATAACCATATTTTAGTATTACCAATTAGGATAGCCATATTTTAATTTTAATAATAATAATTTCATTTTAATATCTCCATTTATTTATAACAAATTGATATAAAAATATAAAAAATATTTACATAAGAGATTCATTATTTGTAAGAAAAAAAGACCCAACACAAATAAAATTTGCATTTTCTTTAATATAAATCAATGTGTTTACTAGCACAACCACTTAAGTTAAGTGCCATAAATAATTAATAATTAATTACTTCTTGTATATGCTTGAGCTCTATATTATCATTCACCTTTCTCTAATTAAAGAGGTTGTCTATGTATCACCTACCAACTACCATTTATCCATGCATTAACTATCAATTATCCATGCATGAGCTACCTATTATCCATGAAGTAATAACTACCAATTATCCATGCATTAACTACCAATTATCTATGCAATAACAATTTCTTTTTTTCATATGAGTTTTTGTTTTTGTTTTGTTTATTAAATAGTATTTGTTTTGTACTTATATTAGCTCTAACAATCTGATATGAATAATGGTTAACCATTGTGATAAAGATATTTTCATTTTAATATTACAACCTAACCAATTAACATAACCATATTTTAATATTACAAACTCATCAATTAACATATCCATATTTTAATTTTAATAATAATAACATACCCATATTTTAATATTACAAACTAACCAATCAACATAGCCATATTTTAATTTTAATCGTAATATTTTCATTTTAATATCACCATTTATTTACAAATACCAAATTGATATAAAAATATAAAAAATATTGTTATGAGAGATTCATTATTTGTAAGGAAAATGACCCAACACAAATCTATAAAAAAATTGCATTATAGTTTATAGAAATCAACGTGTTTATTAGCAAAACAACTTAAGTTAAGTGATATAAATAATTAATAATTAATTACTTTTTGTATATGCTTGTGTTTCTTATTATCATTCACTTTTCTTTAGTTAAACTAGTTCTCTATATATAATCTAACAACTACCAATTATCCATGCATTAACCACCTCTTATCCATACATTGACAACCAATTATCTTCCATGAGCTAGGGGTTATCCATGCATTAACTACCAATTATCCATGTAGTAACCATTTGTTTTTCTTTTCATATCAATTTTTGTTTTTCTGTTTATTAATAGTATTTGTTTTGTGTTTATATTAACTCTAACAATTTGGTATGAGTAATGAATATAAAATTATATATTTTACGATTTGTTTAAGTGCTAACTATCTTCACAAAACTAAACTAGATAGTTAATTAAATCTTTAGAAATTCACCCGGCACTTTATACACTCCGGCACTTTATACACTTCATATATGGAACAAAACTTGAAGAAAAAAACCAAAAAAAGCCTTTTGCCGTTGAAAACTTTACTATTCCGCATTACGCAGGAAACAGAATGCAGTCTGTAACAGTGGCGGCTTACAGAGGAAACAGAATGCAGTCTGTAACAGAAGAAGAAGTTGGAGTGTTAACAGAAAGCTTAAACAATCTCAAAATCTTTTCTTCAGTCATCGACAAATTGGAAATGATCGACAATGGCGTTGTGGTCGCAAAAGATGAGCTTGAAACCGAATGGTTCAGACTCCAGGAGGAACTCACCGACTGCTTCTGCCAACTGCAAGCCGTAGAGGTACACGTTTTTCTTTTTCCAAGAATACTTTTATAGATATTTTTTCTCATTTAGTATATCGTACCACTTGTAAAATGTGATTACAGACACCTAACCTGTAAGAACATCGAATTGAAAATCAGTCTATTTTGAAATGAGATTTTATCTTTGTGAAACATGCAGAATACCGATAATTCTTATCCAATGGTGGAGGCCAAAAAGAGTTTGATGGAAGAAGTATTGACACTGAAGAAGATTGTGGATGAAGTATGCCTGCTTATCGTAAGGCCGAAGAATGGTACAGGTATCATGGAAATGTCGTCTTCAGATCAATTAGCAGTTACAGCCCCTGAATATAAAGATACCGGACATCAAGAGCAGACAGGTCAGAGTGAGAGTCAATCCCGCCACATGAATTGGTATTCAGTGGAGAAGAAGAATGATTTTGAATGTGCTTCGGAGGGTTCCTGCGACCAAGAAGTGGAGAAGAAGCATGATTTTGAATCTGACTCGGTGGGTTCCTGCGACAAAGAAATTTGCAGAATGGTGGGAAGCCAGAGAAGTGATTTATCTACTGAACGTCCAAAGCGCTGCATTGATATAAAGAATAGTGTCAGATGTAAAAGAGAGAACACAGTGTATGGAATAGAGGGAATACGTTCAAATGATAAAGAAGAAAATGTTATCATGTGGGTATTTGAAGGTTTCATGAATGAAACCAGAGGATGTAAGAGAGAGAATACATTGGGTGAAATCAAGGGAATACATTCAAATGAGAATGAAGAAAATGTTATCAACTGGGTACTTGAAGATCCCAGGAACGAATTCACAGGATGTGAATTAAAGGACCAGTCTACTGAGAGTGAGAGTCGATCCCTTGACGTGATTAGTGATCGAATTGGAGATTCTTGGGACAATTTATCTTGTGAGACCGAAAGAGTTGCTGAGACGGTAGCGGGTGAGCCAATCTTAGCAGGAGAATTGAAGGTGATAGGAGAGAAAGGGCGCCGCCGTTACAAGTTCTTCCGAAGATTTTCAAGATGGACTTGTGGAAGGACAAAATTATGAAGAAATGTTAGGAAATTTAGGACTGTATTATTCTTTTATATTTGGAAGATGGCTAATATTAAGATTTTGGAAAGGTTTGATCAATTTTCTATTGATCTTCCAATCAATATATAGGTGTTTTGTTGGAACAATTTCGAAGGAGATAGCGTGTTTTCCAGAATAGTTTCTTTTTGCAATCTCTAAAAGGCCATTTGCAAGGGTTTCCAAGATTTCAAATAGCAATCTTATGTTTTCAAAAAATCATCAAGAGAGGTGCTGGAAAACTGCACTATATGTTTTCAAAACATTAGATGCAATCTCTTGTTTTTGGGTCTCTGCCTGAACAGCTTGGACTTGGCCATTGTGCCTAGGTTTGGTACTTATTGGAAAGCACTGATAACAACAAGGGATGGGCTTAGATTCCGGTACATGGTATCGTTACAAAGAATTTTCTTTTTAACGATTGAACTGAAATTTGTAATTACAAGGTTGAAAATCGAATGTGTAATTATTGTGTTACGTGTTAGTATAGTTTTGTTGTGCATTGTGAACCTAGGTTTTGTAAGTATCCTTCTAATGCCCGAGAATTGGGACAAATGGAGGACCAAGAATCCAACTAAGAAATTGGTGGATGTTAAGAAGTGAACAACTAGGTTGTCGATATTGCATTGATATTGAGTATTGTACTACATATCGAATTATCCAATTTGCACTTGCTTGCTCTCGTGTGACTGATGATATTCTTAATGGTTGTCTCATCTTAGGGTTCCTCGCCTTCACTTATTCTTGCACCTTTTTGGTGTTGAAAAGTATTTTAGTCAATAAATGAACAGGCACAAGCTCAGAATTTTTGGTGTTGAAAAGCTTTTTTAGGCAATAAATGAACAGGCACAAGCTCAGAAAAGAGGTGTTGAATTGTTCCATAAAATTCTGGATGTTGGAAATATTGTTTTGATTTCACTGCAAACTAGTTCTGCAATAGCTCAAACTGCCTTCAATAAATCTTAAGATGTTGCACGATTAGGTGTCACAAGACACTGAAATCTGATATTGCAGTTCTTGCTTTCGAATTCTACACACGGTTCTTGACTCTACTGAGAAAACAACTTCTCACATGTGACTTCAACATAGCAACTCCCTTACTCACGCTCTTTGCGTTATTGACAGGCGACTCTGCAATTTAAGGTTAACTGAATTCTCTGCAATTCACTTCATCGATCTCCAAAAAATAATGTCTTCGTTGTGTATTTGTTCCATCTATGCTCATTGATACTACTACTTTAAATCGCTTGAATATTTAAGAATTTAAATTGTTGAATGGTAGACTTTGTCATATCTCACTATGCAAATTTCTTTACTGTAGAAAGCAGAGACATCTGATTCAAATATACTCTCCACTCAATGATGGTAGTGATCACAACAGTGGCTTTTTTTATGCGCTGTCTCTGAGAGAAGAACCTCAAGTGCTGCAAAATTCTATGGCATGATTTCTATCTAAAAACGAATATGTCACCATCGTCATTTATTGAAGGCATGTATGATCATTTTGAGAACCAAACTCACGCCAGTTTGAGCACATAAAACCTATGCGCAAGATTCCTCTTGACATTGAGTCCCAAGAATATCAGTTCATATCAATTTGTGCAAGGGTCGTCATTTCAAAGCCTTGTAATGCTTTTATCCTATACCAAAACCGGCAATATAACTTCGAATTACAAATAATAGTTTTATGCAATAACATAATAATAAAAACCCTAAAGGGTTTGGTCTGTTGGCTACTCCAAGTTTTGTTAAGGAGCAGAGATTGTTGGCCATTCCAAGTTCTGTTAAGGAGCAGGACTATAGGACTGTTAAGGTTACAAGTTCAAATTTCTGGGTGCAAAAAGATGGTTGCTTGTGACTTGTCCAGAGAGGTGTCTATATATAATATTGTAGAGATTGCTCTCTTCTAGTGCATCATAGATATTTCTTGGCAAATGGTGAAGGAAATCAAAAGTTATATAAAAACAATGGAAGTATCTATTTTGGAAAACTAACATGTGTCATTTAGAAAAATATTAATAAATAATTAAAACATACATTTGAAGAAAAAATTACATATTCAGAATTGTAAGATGGTACTCTACAATATTCTACATTTTCATAAAAAAATATTGTTTTTGTCAAAGAAAAACATGTCATTGAACTAAGCATATTGATAGAGTTCTAAAAGACAGGAAATAGCCCTAGTTTATTTTTCCTAGCCAATAGGTTCGGTAGTCCGAAGCTAATTCTGAACATAAGGCCAAACCTTATTCTCGCCAAGTTTTTAAATTTTAAAAACACGCATATGCGCTATAACGCATATGTGTTATAGCGTTGTTCATATTGCATATGCGATATATTGTATATGTGATTCATATCGCATATAACGCATATGCGTTTTTGTTTAACTAGCTGGTACGAGAGTAAAAAAGAGTAAATACCAAGTTATTGGATAGTCTTTGGGAGAAAACCCATCTAAAATGAAAAGATCATGGTAATTATTGGCCCCTCCAAAGCGGTTTAGTGTGGCAAAAGGATGATGCTTAGCCTAAAATTTGTGAATGGTTGTGGTTAATGAGGTCAAATTATTGGAGGTTCAAGGAGCTTGTCCATGGCGCTTGTTCATGATGCTTAATACATACAAGATGCGTTTTAGACTTAATGATTGAGTTTTATTACCTAACCTTTCTCTAAGGCTCGAAACTCATATATAACTCTAAATTATTCCTAATGGTACCAACATATCCATTATGAGGATAAGGATTGCGAGATCATTTATGTTGTTTTGAAGCATTATTTTTTTCCATGGACACACAAAAGCATCTTTTAGGGCCTAAGTCCAAGGTGTCATCTCTTGACTACATTGACGCTCCACGATGTATACATTGTGCTCCAGAACGACTAAGGGTTTCTCCCACAACTATGTCTGCGATATGCTCATGAGGTCATGTATAGTGGATCAAATTTCATTCTTAAAACTATATTCTAAGAAGTTTTCTTTATGGTACAATGCCTAGGTTTCCTACCTTAACAATGTCCAAGACCCATGGATTCATATCTACTATCCAAAACCTTCTAACGACATCCATGTCACCACTCGAAGGAAAGGGTAACTTCAAGAGGTCATGGCTGGTCATTTGAGTTGTTTTTCATGTTCATGGATTCCTAGAAGTTTTTTTAAGAATAAAATCCCAATGTTTACTCCCCATACAATGTTGAAGGCCACACGACCCATACCTAGTGCTTGTAAGTCATGTGAGGTGATTCGATGTATCATTTTAGGCCCTGGATGGATATAATATTCCTTTATGTACTAAGTCTTGGGTTTACTTTGTCAACCATGTGTAAGGACTTGAGAACCATGTATACTATTTAAAACCTCTCGATGTCATGATTATCCCTAGTTTTTGGGTAGGGATACCACCAATAGGTCCTTCGTGGAAGTTTGAAGTGTCCATATTGACCTTCAATGACTAAGGGATTCATTTAGGGATGAAGGATTGGGTTTCCTCCCATTGCCATGCATATGGCCCCGAGACCCATAACTACTATAAACAAAATCACCAATCAACTACATATCCCTCATTTAAGGCCAAAAACCTCCTAGAGAGGTCATGTGTGGTGGTTTGATACATTATTATTTCCTTTGGATCGTCGGAAGCTTCCTTTAGTGTCTACGGCCTGGGTTTCCCGATCACTCAACCATTTCAAAGGTCTCTAAACCCATCATTAATGAATAAAACAACCTAATGGTGTCAATGCCCACACGCAAAGCTAAGAATGGACTCAAGAGGTAACATATGGTTTTTTAAGGTGTTATTGATAGTCCTAGATGCCTAGAAGCTTCATTTAGGGAATAAAGTAGAGGTTTCATCAATTGACAATGTCTAGTGACCCCAAGGCTCTCCCTCCCACTTATATTTATTCCCCTCCCACGAGTCCCTTCCCTGTATATTTTTCCTCCCTCCATCCCCCCCTCATATCTCTCCCGTACCCATCCTTCCCTTCTCCTTATATTTCTCATCCCTTCATCCCCCCCATATATGTCCCCTACCCATCCCTCCCTCCCATGATTCCCTTTATGCCTTCATATCCCTCCTTTGACTCCCCCCCCACTTAACCAATGTAATTTTGGGCCATGAGCCCCCCCAAAGACCATATGGATGGAATATTGGGAGTCTAAATGGTATTATAATGGGATAAGGGTGCCATTATAGGTTTTTGGATGGGAGGGACGGGTCTCTGGACATTGACCATAGTGATGGAAGAGTACATAATAAGTCCCTAAATCAACACACATGCCTTATAGATGGAATATTTGGCCTTTAGTGGGATATGGGTGTCATTATGAGGTATTATGCACTAAGGATGGATCTCACCATGGTAATGGGACAATAGTGTAACAAAAACAAGTCTTCAACCACTACACATGCCCTTTAAGGGGGATATTTAGCCTTAATATGTGATATATGTGCCATTAGTATATTTTATGCATGGAATATTGTTGAAGAGGCATTGACCATGGTCATATAAGAACCATTATGAATATTTCCAGACAAGATATTGTTCTATAGACACTACCATGGTCCAATGATAGGTCTAGAGGTCTTAACCATTGTTATGGGGTCCACTATAAGGTTATCAAGTTTAATATTTGATATGCACTAAATCACATATGCGATTTAGCGATCACATAATACAAATTTCCCGTTAAGTCAAAAACAGTGTATCCATATCGCATATGTGACTGTATCGCATATGCGATATAGCGCATATGCGATAAAATGGACATGTGTTATATTGCATATGTGATATGTGTTATATAAAAAATGTTGGGTTGTGTGTTGTGGGCTAGGTTTACCATATAAAAATACATAATCCTTCTGAACCCCCGCACATAGAACTGTTCAACTTGCAATTTAATCATTTGTTACGGGTGAGTGCAAGAAGATGATGGACCTTTTTGGCGCGTTAGATGCAATAGAAACCTGAAAAATCAGGCATCCCTCAACTTACTTGGATTTTTTGAGATACTTATGCAAAATATCTTGCATTGAGTAAAAAACATGAAATGTAGAAAATTGAAGCACCTTTTCGAATATATAACTTTTATGTATCGAAAATTTGCATATAGTATGTCAAATTTCATTTTTCGTAACAGGAACTTTTTATTTTTCAGGGAAATTATAAGGTATATGTTTTTGTGGGTGCAGCCTCTGAGGGCCTAAATGAT